>WTSP01026349.1:20400-48040 GCA_025331215.1 Actenoides lindsayi
GAAGGAAGGAAGGAAGGAAGGAAGGAAGGAAGGAAGGAAGGAAGGAAGGAAGGAAGGAAGGAAGGAAGGAAGGAGATTTTCCTTGAGGACAGATTAGGAAAACAATTCTTAAATCATCTGTTTGTTGATGGATAAGGAAAAATAAATAATTCAACACAGCATTTAGAATTTCCAGTATATGTTTATTATATTATATATTAATAGTTGAAGAAAAGTTGTGACAACTAACATCTTGCACATACTTTCAGAGTTTATGCAGGTAACTAAAAGAGTATACTTATATATGTAAAAATGTTTTATATTTCTTATGAATTACTTTAATATCTAAGTATATATTAGTAGGAACAGAACTTTAAAGTTCCTTCCTTTTAGTTTCAAAATCAGTACTTTATGATAATGAATGTGAGTTGTTTTTATAAATGTAAACAGTAATAATGAATAGAAAATATGTATCTGAATATTAGATCCTCTGATGGAAAATATCCTGGTTGCAAAACTGAAATATTTCAAGGCAAAAGTTTACTTTCTGGAAAACATTTATTAATTTGGGATGAGAAAAACTTAAAATTATAATACTTCTTCAAAGGGATTACATTTTTGGCTGCTTAAATAATATACCAAAATCATGTAATTGAACATATGAAGCACAGAAATAAGTCTTCTCCTGCCCATGCTGTCTTCTCCCAGAAGAAGACCTCTTTGTCTTCATATTTGAAATACAAATCAGATAAAACAGTGCAAGCAGCAAAAACTGCAAACTGACATTCTTCATACTAAAACCATATTTTAAATAAGACTAGAATTAAGTAAGTGTGTTTGAATTGAAACAAAAATAATTGAAGAGGAGGGATTTTAGATTTTGTCTTGAACTTTGTGTCTTTCCCTGTGGCTGTATTTACATATGTGTTGTTTGATTACTTTTTTTTTTTTGTAATCCTTCAACAAGGTTTGCTCCAAATGACACTAGAATAAGCATCAGAGTCAGGATTTTTAGTGTTACTTATAACCTCTTCTCCTATTTCTAATTCTTTTGCTCTATATCTGCTGAGATTAATACGAAAGGAACAAAGGATAGCACTCAGCAAAACAAAACCACAAACAAACTAAACAACCCCCCCAAAAAAAACCCAAAACAAAATCACAACAAAACTTCCTCAACTCCTGTGAACCCCGTTTTTTCCACAGACTCTGTATCTAAGTATGCCAGCTCCTGTTATGTTCCCTATTCTTCCTCCTTAGTATCATCCCTCTCCCACACTATGCAACCTCACCAATACAGCTGCATCAACTGCTATTTATACTCGAGCTTCTTTCAGAATGCTTCTTTCTATACATGTAAATCAGAAAGATGAGGAAAAACCATTTAATGCATTCAGAGGACTTTATGGCATGAAAGTTTCATGCTGGAGCCACTTTCAATTCCCTGTATAAGATGGGCTCAGGAATTCCCTTCTTCCCTCATAACTGGCTTCAGAACACTTCAGAAGGTAAGAATCCATTGGACTAACCAGCATTCAGATATCAGATTGATAAATTTAAGGTCAAACTCATGTTTTCACTTGCATTTTTTCCTATACCCAATATACATATTTCTGTTATTTATCTACTCCTTCTATAAGACTGTGTTAGGCTATCATCATGAGAGGCATAAAATACTGCAGAGGTGAAAAGAACTTAAAAATATGAGCCTTTTGAGGTTTTTTACTTGTTTCAAAATATTACTTGAAAGTGTCTGATGGCTTCATCCTGGCAAGAAGTAATTTCATACTAGTATAATGACAAATTGTCTCCAAATTCCAAAATATTCCAAATATGTACAGCAAAATATAGTAACTCCATCCTTCATTTCACTGGTACTGATTTTCTAAATTTCATTAGAAATTACTTATTGTTGCAGCTTTACAGTACCAAAAGGCAGTGGGGGGTGGGTGGATGGAGATACTACCTATTTCAGTGGACTGTGGGTAGCGTCATATGCTATTACAATGTGTACAGTAAAACACTATTTTGGTAGAGCCTGTAAATGTTATAGCAGAAGGGTGCTAAATGTATAGTTTCAATCCTGTTGACCCCCTTTCTTAGTAAAGAGGAAGTCTTAAACAACTGTAAAGCAATATTGAAATGTTAGATGAAGAACTTAAAGTATAAAGGTTTGATGTAGCTCTGCATTAGCATTTAATGAAACAATAAATTATAAAAATTCAGAACAAATTAAGATTATTCAGTTGCTTTCAAAACTTAAGAACTCTTCAGAATTCTGAAAAACTTGTTACCATCTACAGATGGGACTTAAGAAACTACAGGACATTTAGAATCAATGAACTGTTTACATTTTTTGTACATTCATGTGGAAATCATTATGGTGTTATTTTTGTAATGCAAGACAGTGGCAATTAAGGAAAAGACCTCAAATACAGAAAGAAAATTCAACCCATGCAATTAACCATAGAAGAGCATTCAGGAGAAGATCTCACATTAGCACAAAATCAATGTTCCCTAATTATCAGAAATATAAAGGAGGTGGGGTGCATTTATGTCTTACTTTGTATCTAAGTTTTATTTGTGCTTCTTGGTCTGTTATACCCTATAGTGAGCTAGCAATTAGTACCAGAAGTAAATACATGTGCTTGAAAGCCTACTAATGTAATCTAAAAATAGAAACTGCAACTTTGTTTCTTTAGTGATATTTAGAACTTTCTGGTAATGAGTGCTAGCAGCTCAGGTAGAGAATGAAAATTCACAGAAGGAAAAAAATAACTTGATAATAAAAGATATCTCTAGGACAGTACTCATCATCAAAAAATGCTGTAGTGATGGTGAGGGTTTGTGTCTGTTTTCCCTTACTGTTTTCTCCATGCAAAATAAAATCTAGACTTATCCCTCCTGAACAACTGATAAAAATCAGCAGTCTCTGATATTAATTCCAGTTAATTTGGATGTCAAAACATTGTGACTGTCTATTTGAAATACAAATCTTGTCAGAGGTACATCTCTTCAGTTTTGCAGAACTAAGGATTTCATCAGGGCAAGTGTAGAGTCCTAGACCTGGGAAGGAATAACCTCATGCACCAGTACAGGTTAGGGATTGACTTGTTAGGGAGCAGCTCCAAGGAGAATGACCTTGGAGTCCTGGTGGACAACAAGCTAACCATGAGCCAAAAATGTGATCTTGTGGCCAAGAAGGCCAGTGTTATCCTGGGGTGCATTAAGAAGAGTGTGACCGGCAAGTCAAGGGAGATTCTCCTCCTTCTTTACTCTGCCTTGCTGAGGCCACATCTGGAGTACTTTGTCCAGTTCTGGGCTCCGCAGTTCAAGAGAGACAAGCAACTACTGGAGAGAGTCCAACGGAGGGCTACAAAGATTATGACAGGACTGAAGCATCTCTCTTACAAGACTGAGAGACCTGGGGCTGTTTAGCCTGGAGAAGACTGAGATGGGATCTTATAAATGCTTATAAATATCTACGGGGAAGGGGTCAACAAGATGGGGACAATCACTTTTCGGTGGTGCCCAGTGACTGGAGAAGGGGCAACAGGCACAAACAGGAGCACAAGAAGTTCCACATAAATATAAGGAAAAACTTTACTGTGAGAGAGACAGAGCATTAAAACATGCTACCCAGATAGGTTATGGAATCTCCATCTCTGAAGATTTTCAAAACTCACCCCTAGAAGTTCCTGTGCAACCTGCTGTAGGTGAACATGCTTTGGCAGAGGAGTTGGGCTAGATGATCTCCATAGGTACCTTCCAGACCCTACCATTCTGTGATAGTGCCTGTTACATATGCAGGCAACTAATAGCATGAGTGTTACAATGGGTCACCTAGTCAATATGAAGTAAAATTGTTTAGTTTTCACTCTCTCTCTCTCTATATATATATACACACATATATGTATATATATACGCAGTAGGTATAAAAAGACTACTGCTATCATTTGTGTTTTCTGTCTTCTGACATAGCCTACCTAACAGCAGGAACTTTGGTGCCTGTAGTTGACAAAACAGTTCAAGGACAATTTTAGACTTTGGACTAGGTTTTAGATTAAATTAATCTTCAAAAAATGAATTTCTATCTTTCTCATCCCTAAAACCTGATCAAACCACTATGTCTTTCTCCTCAGGTAACACTCTTCTCCTAATAAAGCTGAACAGATATGCAAAAAGAAAGTTCAAACAGAACAAATATCAAAGTCTAACTCTATCCCAGATCTTAGCATAATTACCTATGATGAGTTCTGCATCTCATATAATTTCTAGACAGTCACACGTATTTTTATTTTTATTAAAGAGAAAATAGCTTACCCTGAGTTTAAATTTAAATCTAAACAGAATTAGGTGCTTATAGGAAGTAGGGATAAATATTTCTCAGGTCTGAATGGGTTTTATAAATGTAGTTCACAATTTTGGCAAACATAGGATGTATCAGGCCCCACCCTCGAGGTTTTAATAAGTTTTCTGAGTTTTACTTTCTTTTTCTTTTTTTTTTTTTTTCAGTCTCATTACCTAAAAATTAATAATCAGTTGCTAAAAAAGATTATTTATTTAGATATCTCAGCAATTATACAGCTTAACTTATATTTTGCTGTTTCAGTTTATGTGTTTATAATGTTGATGAAATGTGAATTCAAAATGTTGTTTTAAAGCTTTATTTTTGTAGTGATTTTCATAATTATTTTTTTTCTGAAAGGAAATTGTACTTTATTTAAAAGTGTATAAAAATAATCTAAAATTTGATTTATATTTTTTCAGGGAAATTGAAACATGCTGTATACAAAACAAATGCAAATTATTGTTTAAAAAAAAACAAACCTGGAGTACTTAAGAGAAAATAGTAATGAATTAATGTATTTTTGAGGAATTTCTGTTATTTTCACTTTTACCAACACATAATTCTACAAATCTCTCTGCATTTCTAACCTACTTTTTATGGAAAGGAAAAGGAAAAGGAAAAGGAAAAGGAAAAGGAAAAGGAAAAGGAAAAGGAAAAGGAAAAGGAAAAGGAAAAGGAAAGGAAGCTTTCATTTTTTTGTGCATTCACAAGAAGCTTTAAAGCTAAAAAGAAACAAGGATCATGCCTTTATCTGAAGAAGAGGCTACAGCTTTCAAAAACTGGTTTGTGTAGGCAGTGATATTCCAAATTTTCTAGGCTTATTTCTTTAAAATTGTGGTGGTTTACATGTAGTTTTTGAATATTATTTTTGTTACATTTAAGATTTTGCCAAGGACTTTAGAGTACTTCTCCACAGCTTGTCAGAATTCCTTTTATATTTTGAAGTTGAGGTTTTTTTAAAAAATAAAAGAAAATGTGCATTTAGTTGAATTTAAAATCCAATTGAAAGGTTTTTTGTTTGTATTCCTATGTATCATGTTTATTTCAAGCTCTTAATTATGAATATTCAGATTCATGAACATGTAATTATTTTATATTCTGCTGTCTTCAGTTTTCCACTCTAAAACCATTCTGTGCAACATTTTCTATTGAATGTAAGTAGCAGAAAAAAACCATGGTCTTAACTACTTATGAAATAAAGAAAGGAATTTACTGAAATGCATTTACATTTCTGTCAGTGAATAACGCTATTTTCTCCAGGAATATGGCTTCTGAATCAAAACCAGTGGGTGTAGATAAAAAAAACCATTCAAAAATATAGACACCTTGTAAACCCATATAGCATCTGTGCACCAGTCTGACTATAAATGTGGAGATGGGTAACACTGGAGAACTTCAGGTTTGAGCCCTGCTGTTCATCATAAAGTCCTGCCATCTGCTTTACAAATGTTGGAATGAAGTATGTACGACTCTTTTTGGATGTATAGAGATATAGCTGACTCCATGCGGGAGAAGCACAGAGCGATGTGGCACAACTCTGTGACATGATGTGTGCCAAAGCAATCCTTACGCTACTGAAAATCAAGCCACAGATTTTATGGTTGGAACAACTTTAGAGCAACCTACAGGATTTATCTCCTTGGTTCTACACATCGGAGTTTTCTATGATCTTGAAATACTTTGGACAACTTATATATCCTCAGCTTTTAGACAGAAATGTGTATCATCTTCAGTCACTTCAGGAACAAATTTACTTCTATGTGCTGTGAAAAAGAAGAACGAAAAGAGTATGAGGTGGGGGTCATCCTGTTCTCCCATGTAGCAAGCAACAGGGCAAGAGGAAACAACCTCAAGTTGCACCAAGGAAAGTTTAGATTTGATATCAAGAAAAATTTCTTCACAGAAAGGGTTGTCAAGCCGTGGAACATGCTGCCCAGGAAAGTGGTGGAATTGCTATCCCTGGAGCTATTTAAAAGACATGTAGATGTGATGCTTAGGGCCATGGTTTAGTGGTGAACTGGCAGTGCCGAGTTAACAGTTGGACTTGATCTTGAAGGTCTCTTCCAATGAAAACAATTCTATGGTTCCATGTTTCTCTATGAAGAAATTAATTCTTTTGCCTTTACATATCTTAATATGATAGCACAGGTGAATATTCAGTGAAACCTGAGTCCTGTCCCTGACCAATATTAAAATAATGACACAGTGGTTTAGATATCCCCCTTGCCTTCACACCATGGATTATGTACCTTGATTACAACAAGATCCCAACACTAGGATTCTTTAAAATGAGGTGGCTACATTACAGCCATTGCAGCACCTTTGGAAAGACATATCTGTCTTTCTAATAACTGTCCTGTACCTGTGACCTACATGCACTTAACCACAACGAAGGTATGAGTCCTTATCTGACTGTTCTCTGTATTTCTTGGCCCAGAGGCTGAGGGAAACAGTGAAAGCATAGATCAGGAACTGGAACTGAACCTGTAAATGTAGCTGTATCAGCAACTCCCAGGGCAAATCCAGAGTTTGAACCTATGTATTTGGAACTTTATGAAAAAGAGAATAATTTCTTCCCAAATTCCAAAGCTGAGTCACATTGACACGTGGACACACTTCCCTCAACACCCCAACTCTTTGTAGGTAGCCTATGGCCTGTTACAAAATCACAAGAGCTTACCAAGACCCAAGATTAGCACAGATCACCCATAGAAAGGGGAAGAATATTTTCTGGTCTATACGTCCCTAAATGGAGCAAGGTCTTGCGCTGGGTGATCCTTTCCAGGGCATTTATATTTCTAGTGAATCCACATAATTCCTGAATTCTGCTGCTTCTCTATTTGGGGAGTACGGCTACCGCATTTCTTTCCCAAACTATCTAAACAGTCCTCCTGTCTAGCACACCAGTACATATGGACCTTTGTTAGCTGAGGGAATAAGAAACATTGGTATCTTGGCTATGGACAGCCTTTCCAAAGAGGGAATCTTTATAAGGATTAACTTACAGAGGTGAAAAAAAACCTGTAATTGTATTTCTTAATGGACCATATAATCCTAAAGGTGGAAAGGTCCAGGAATGGCCATTCCAGGGACTGTCCAGACCTCATGTGAGGGCTCAGTGATACAGGACTCATAAAGTTTGGTGGTTTATGCTTCCTCATATTCATATGCAGCCTTCCCAGCTGTGCTCATGAAAACATATTCAAAGATGAAGACAGTGAAGACCCTCAGAATCTGGTTTCAAATATACTTACAGAATGATATAAAGTGACTGCAGATTGTGGACTGTAATGAAAATTTTGTTCTTTTTAATTTGTATAAGGGTGGCTTAAGTGAAGGTGCATTGGTCCTGGCAATTTAATTACAGATTTGGCCAGAAGAAAAATAAGGCCAAAACTTAGGGGGTTGGGTTTTCGTTTTTGTTTTTACTTCCTATAACTCTTGTAATATCTTCTTTGGGTAAAAAAAAAAATAAAACCCAGGTATGTACTGAATAGGTCCAGTCAACCTCATCAGTGAGTGACCTTATGTCTTTCATGGCTGAAACATTTTTTTCTTCTGCTAGTGTAACCAGTCTATTTGAATTATAGTTTCACTATTACGACTATAGTTAAGCTCTGACAGGTTTTCGTTTTATAAATATGTATATATTTATACACTCAACCCTATTTTTACCAGGGTCTACAATTCATCTCAAAAAAATAACTTCAGATAGAAACTTAAACAGGTCTTTTTTGTTTTTTTTACTGTCTCTTGTTACTGTTCTTGAAACTTCATCCTTCCAAGCTTGTCCCCAGACATTCTGGCTAATTTTGACACGAAGAAACCAGCCTTTAAAATTAGATTAAAAATTTCATCTTTTAATTCTGTTCAAGTGATTGTGTCATTTCAACTTAGTTTCAAGATAATTAATAGCAAGATATTTGTAATGAGAAAGTATTTTTTCATTCTAATTAAAAACTTGGTAACTAAAAGTAAATACAGTTCAAGCAATCAACACATTATTCCATTTTGAAAAGTTCATCATGATTATTAGTGAATCAGATGGATGCTTGTGGGTAGCAGTGACATTAACAGAACAGAGGTGTCATTACAGTAGCATAGAGTATGACAAAATCCCTTTTTTGGAAGAATTTCTGAAGCGATTTTGTAGTTACTTCATCATGAAAAAAAATAAAAAAGGAAGAAAACATTAATAAGTGCATGCTTGAAATCACTGTTGCTCACTAGCAATGTCAGTTATCGTAGTCAGTGAATGTACGTCTTCTCACACTTCAATCTGACACAATATCAAACAGTCTGGGCAAAATCTGGTGCTGAATTAGAATAAAAGATAATGGAGTCAGCAACCTGAAAACAGGGTTCCTTCTTAAATTTAAGGTAAAAATAAAGCTGGTAACAAAAATGTCTTTTTTTTTTTTATTATTTGGAATCTGGGAAAACTCCTAAGAAAATGCTATATTCAGCACATCTCTGAAATACTAGAAAGTATTTCAGAAGAAAAGTGACAACCTCAACAGCTGTAGGTGGAATGTAATTAGGCTTTATCCCCATTTTACAGATGGCAATCTGAGACATACAGCAATCAAAAGCTACACAATGCAAAGAGATCGTAAAACAGTCCTATTTTCTGGGATAAAAGGGCTTCCACTCACTTTAATAAGCATTATTTGTATCTCACAGTGAAAAAAAAAAAAAAAGCTTTCTGTTTTCATGGTCCTCAGCCCTACACTAATCATCCAGTAGTTTATATGGCCATTCACACAAGTATTTAACTTATCAGTTAGAACTAAACTGGCCTGTTAAAGACACTTAATGCAGGTTTTATGTGTTATAGCGTAAATGAGGTGATCAACAGGGGTTTCCTCTTGGGCCTAGGTATCCCACAGAGCTGAATTCCTAAGGAGTGAGTAATTGCAAGTTCCTTTCTGTCTGGTGGATATAGGTGTAAGAAAAGGCAACCAACATGCTTTGTGACTCAGTTAGTGTGGGCAGATGTGTTCTTTAACCTTAATAAGCCAATTAAGGAGGTCTCTGAAAAGGAGGAGGGGGTTGCATAGCTCCATTTTTAGGGAAGGAGGTTTCTAGAGGGAAGATAGCAATGCTTAACTAGAGACTATGCCAAAGTGTACTAGACAGCTAAATACAGTAGGGTTTTGTTTTGAACAGAGTTTACTTGTTTTTTTTTTTTAAATATCTTAAACTAATTTCTGGTTTTGGAAGATACAGCTGTGATTATTAGCACCTAACTGTGACATTTTGAAGGGGGAAGGACAAGCAAGATACTCTTTATTATAATTTCACTGCTTAAGAGTTGTGTGCATCTACCCATAGTTTTCCTGCTTGTCCAAAACAACTTACATTCTTCAGCATCTTTACAAGAGTGGGAAGAAAAAAAAAGAAAAAAGAAAAAAAAAAAAGAAAAAAAAAAAGCAGCTAAATACGGTATATGGAAAAGACCTACTTCTGGGAAGCTGCAGAAGACACAAAGTATTTGAGATGTTGCTCATAAGATTATTTCTACAGTCCTTTGACATTTCTTCTTCTTTCTAAAAAAAAAAACCAAAAAACAACCCAACAACTAAAGTCTTTTTTAGTAGAAGTCATTCATAGCATAAACTGCCCAATACAAGCCAAAGCATACTTTTAGCTGCAGCAGATATTCTCTGTTCTGCTTATCTTCGCAGAAGAGTGTATAAGATCAACAAAATGACTCTTGTAAGAATCCAGCTGCCTCCCACATCTTTGCAGACTATTAACAACTGCTTAAACCATAGCCTTTGTCTTGTCAGATAAAAATCCCTCTCTTTACATAAAACCAAAGAAGAAAATTAGACCTACTAAGAGCAAATAAAATGAAGACTTTTTATCAGAATATTTGTTTGCTGGCACAGGCTCTTCCCAAGCAGTCTTATTCATATGATCTCCTTATTACCATGGCTTATTTTTTTAGCTTGTGCTGTTTTCCAGAGAGCCCTTTTCTTCTACAGAAATTCTTGTATTAACAGCATTCAGTTACAACACTTAAGGAATAAATACTGTTACCATTAAATTATGCTTGAGCAAGTTTTGAGAAGCTGAGCAATGCTTAATATCATTTGTCTTTTATAAGGATTACCTAATAATAGCTAGTCACCTTGCAGTCATGCTCAAATCAGATTTGGTCAGTTTAAAAGAAAAAAAAGCTTGTTTTCCAAATTCAGTTTAAAACATACTCACCTACAAGATATTTTGTTAATTTTTGAAGGATGCTGATCCTTCCTGCAGCTTTTGTGACTTATAATGGAAGTTTATCTCATTTTAGCTTTAATTTTTAATTTCAAACCTTTGTCTTTCTTAGCTTTTTGGTTGTTTTTTGTCTTGGTTAGATTTTGTTATTTTTTTAATAGATTAGTTTAAAATATATTTCAATATGTGGACATATAGTTTAATGAACATTTGTAAACACACATGAATTAATTAGGCCAGGGAAAAAAATTACCTCACTTTTCATTAATTATAAAAAAATTCCTCTTACTCTAGTCTCTTACTCAAGTTTATTTTGATCATCATGAAAGCCTATTTATTGTATTTTTAAGCTAATCTTGCAAGTGCAATTATCACTCCTGTTGTGTCATAATTTTACATCCATTATCTAGTAGTGGTAATAAACTGATTTTCATCCCTTTATATTTCTGTTCAGCTTCTGTTTTTCAATTTGTCTCCCCACTTCCCAGCTAACTTAATTCAGGACATGAAAGAGATCACAAATTAAACTATGTAACTTTAAAAATTACCATTGTTTACTTCATGAATGGCCCTGGAGCAATGCAGCTAATCGAACACTTGATTAAGCTTGATTCAAAGAAACTATTTCTGCAGTCCCTGGATGCAGAATGCAATGTCTGTCTCATGTGTTCTTTGCTGTGCCTTTAGTTCTAGTGTAAGCTCTGTTTGGTTTATGCATTTAAGATGCCCACCACAGTTACAGTTCAAAAACAAACATAAAGAAAATAATGAATGTTACATTCTTGTTCACAAATGTTGAATTTCTAACGTGAATAGAGGCTTCAAATAAGATTTTGAAAAAGACACCAGATATTATTCAATTACCTAATTTTGGCAACAGCATCCACAGCAAAATGTTTCACCAATGTTTCTTACTTTCATTGGTTGGATGTCTCAGTAGAATTCAAAATATTAATCAATAAAATCCAATAGTTTATTTAAGGATATTGTTTTGTTTCTTCTGAAACATGTATATGTTAAGACTGTGAGGATATATGAATACTAAAATATATCTATTTAAGTAGGAAAAAATAATTTTTATAATCATATTAAAAATATGCTATAAGTCCAATATTAAGGATACTGTTGAAAGAATCTGGCTTTTATTTTGTTTTCTTTGGGTTCAAGAAGAGCCTTTGGCCATTTCTTCCTATGAAAAGAAGTTGATAATGTGATTGATGAACATTATAATATCAATAATCATATCAATAGTTAATTGTGGTGAGGTGCCTAAGTCTATAAATGATACGTTAGAGACATGTTCCAGAGACTAAAGATGGACAGAGAAACCTATGCAGCATTTTTCACTCCTTCAGAGTACATTTTAAGTCAAGAATACTTATTTGAGGAGCTGATTGGCCTCACCTTTCATTTGGAAAGCAGGGTTTTCAATGAGGAATGTCTATGGTGTCATGGAGTCCTTGAAACAGTAATCACTATGTTACCATACTTTACATTGAACAGCTTCTCCATTCCTCTTTTTCTGTGACATCTCTTCTGTTAGGATTCTCCACACAGGTTCCATCTTCTTTGAAAGGAACCTATACCCTTCTGTCAATTTACAGCCACACATTAAGAAAATATATATACTGAGTGTGAGCCAAGCTCTATGAACATCAGTCTTCACAATCATACTGCTCTGAGAGGTCTCTATAGTGTCTGCTATGAACTGGAAAATAAATTACAGCTGTTCTATGACATCCAAATAGATGTATGTGAAAGCACATGTATATTACAACAACACACATACCTGCATTAATTTCTGTAGCATTTAAAAAATAAAAAGCATCAGGGTGATACAATATTTAGTAAAGAATTCTTTTAGATGTCATCCCAATGAAGCATTATAAAGAGATGCTTGTATTTTAATTTGAAATGAATCAACACTTCTAATTACATGATCTAATTTTCTAATATGCATAGGAACTGACTATAAGGTAAATGGGCACAGAAGTTTCATATTCTTTCAAAATTCTTATTTCTTCTTAAAACATAATGTGATATTGAGAGGTTCCAGAAGGAAATTTTCAGTGAACAATATCACTATTCCTTTACAAGCAAGCATTACCACTGACAGATATGCCCTGTGTATTTCTTATGCTTTCTAGATACTTTTTTGATCCCCTTATAATATAAATATATTATATACCAATAACTTCAGATTTAATTGTTCTTGTTAATATTCAGCAACACATTTGTCACAATATTTTCTATATAAAAGTGTTCAAGGTTGTTTTAAGTCTGTACTGAGGAGATACAAAGGCTAAATGGCCAGTTTTACAGATCAGAGCATAGAAGCTCAGAAAAACTTAATAGACACTAGGACACACCTTTTGAAGTAAACTCTGATCTCTAAGTTTATTGTATTGACTTAATCATCAGAATATTTATTTCAGATTCAATAATAAAATCAACTTACACTACGTATTACAAAAAAAATTTAATAATTTTACATGTAACAATTACTTGATTCCCTTATATGTGATTTATAAAAATGAACGAAGCTAAACTTTGAAATAAGACAAGAGAAAGGAGTTTGCTCTGATATTTTGCCTCTGGCCTTCTAGTTGATTTTTCTAATATTGACTGGGTTGATTCATTCTGTGACTTCAGGCAAGTTGCTTTACTTCTTTGGACTTTCCTCAAGGTAGCTGTAGCACTGAGTGCATTGACTAACAAGTCTGCAATAGAAAAAACAGATGTTGCATCTCTGTTAGCATTCATGGATGTATAAAATAATAAAGTGAGAGTTAAAACAACTACGCATTGTTTAAAAGTGAAAGCATTAAGCTAACAACTCACTATCTTGATGCATAAACATTGAGTGTGTGCTCACATTAATGGCAGATGAGCTTGATATCGCTAAGGACATAAAGAAATTTTTAACCCTTGCATAAATAAAAAAAAAAATGGGCAGGGATATGTTTTCATGACAGCTCTGGAAATTTTGTAAGAATTTCCAAATAATGATATTTTATACTAATAGGAAAATTAATAGTGAATGTTGAGAGCAGCTTTGTCTTTACATTGGAGCAGCTAATTCAGCAATTAGACCTGTGAAAAATTGATGTAAGACTAATCCTAGAGGAACAGCATCCTAGATCTCAGAAGGAAACAGCAGAAAATATAAAGCCTTTAAGACTGATCTTTTGTTACTTCCTCGGGTGTCAACAGAGTATGTCTGTCTTCATACTTCCTGTATTATCTAATATTTACTGTGTACATCAATGATCCAACCAACCAATAGTCTAAAATTCTGAAATCCAACTCATGTGTTAATATAATTTAATAAAATCTATGCTGCTGGGAAATAAGTAATTTACTTTATCTTCTAGTTATAAAACATTATGAATGCTTGAACTTTCTCCTTTCTTTTTTAGTTGATTATTTTTTGTTCTGTAGAGAAAGTTTTCATCACTTGAAGTAAATGTCTCTATGGTTATACCTGAAATAGAGACCTCAGTCAAGGATGATAAGCTACATAATATGTCTTACTCAATATGTTTATATGCTTTTTGGACTCCGAGACTAGGATTTGTATATGGATGTTAATGCTTAGGAGGACATTTAGCACATTGCTTGAAACTAAAAATCACTATTTTTATGAATGTAATAACAGTAAGCATCTATTTACCCTGTCTCAACCCATATAATCTTTCATGTTGGGATATTTCATTTTCTTCTGAGTGGAGCTTTATGATTTTTCCAGTGAAATCTCAACGAGGTGCGCCACATCAGGAAGCAGTGAAGGCTGTCTGCCACACATGAGAAGGGAAGCTGGGAGCCAAGCAAAACAACAAGCAGCAACAGAGACACACTGGCTCAAAATACCCCTGTGAGGGAAGGAGAGCAGGTTGGTGATGACAGCTAAATGCAGTTTAGAGTCAAAACTGCCAGGTAACTCCAGTATAATGAGACCAGTCCAAAGGCAATCACAGAACCACAGAATTAGAGAATGGCAGGGGTTGGAAAGGACCTCTGGAGATCATCTAGTCCAACCCCTCTGCTAAAGCAAGTTTGCATAGAGTTGCAGAGGCAACCAGAAAAGAGACAGCAGCAGTTATCCAAAAATGAGGGTTTATTGCAGCCAAAGTTGCCCGTCACTCCTTCTCACAAAAAAACAAATTACAGATTGAGATGTATGTTGGGAATATAACTATTACACAACTAATTCCTAAACTTTACAGAAAGAAGAACCAAAATGGGCATACAGTCACTTATAAAGAGAAAACCTTCCACAAGGGTAATTTTCTGAATCATGGTTAACTTGATAGCCGCCAGGACTCCCAGGTCTTTCTCTGTGAAACTGCTTTCCAGCAGGTCAACCCCTAACCTGTACTGGTCCTTGGGGTTATTTTTCCCAAGGTGCAGGACTATACACTTGCCTTTGTTAAACTTCATTAGATTCCTCTCTTCCAACTCTCCAGCCTGTCCAGGTCTTGAATCTGAGAAGTCAATCCATGGATCTGGGTCCAAGCACAGTGTGTTTCGGGTACCATTTTTTTAACTCTGTGTGAGCCATCACAGTTATGACATCTTGATTTTTCTTTTCAAAGTGTCATACACAGCACATTAAACAGCCAGTTTCTGAAGTAAAATGTTTACTTTGTAGTGAGTCATGGAAAGTGCATATATAAATACATTAAAAAAAAACCAAACCTGTAAAAGAATCAGGAGCTTGCTTACATGTTTAATATCTACTTTTCCTTTCATTATTAGGGAAGCATTCTCTTTGATTTCAGGACTCTTGTAGTCCTCCAATTATTTTAGAAAACCTAAACTCAGGACTGAGGACTTTTTTTGCCTACTGGTTGAGAGGATGCTCTCAGAAAGGACTTTTCTAAATTATTACTGCATTGTTCACAACCTTGGACCTATTTGTTTTCAAAGAACTTTGTCTAATGTTCTGATGACTCTAACTTGTCAAGGATTTTCAAAGTATCTGAATAAATGTGATGCTTAACTCTCTGTATTATTTTGAAAGATCTACTATGGAATCATGTTCATACATGTATTAACATCTCAAAATAATCAACAAACCCCTAACATTGAATGGAATGGTTATTAAGTACATTTATTTTTCCTCCAAAATGTACACTGTCCCTGTAAACAGTAATGGCCACCTCTTTACCATTGCACTATCAATATAAACTACTTAATATGTACAGATCTAATAAAAATTATAAAGTAAAAGGAGACCTGTGATTTCATAATTTTAAAGAATATCCTAATAAGTCAATTGAAAATCAAAATGTACACCTGATATTTAAACCCCTGAAAATCTTAGTTTTTTAATGAAATTCCCAATAAATTTGGCATGTGGCAGTCAGAAAGAAGCTTTGGACAGGTGCCAGTAAACATCCAGAGACATTGTGCTAACCAATTAGAGAATAAATGTTTATAATCAGAAGTTGTAATGTGATTTAGTCTGCATACATTTGAGAAGTTGCACCCAGATATAACTTAGAGTACAGAGTACACTATCAACATATTTCTGTGTTCCAGCTACAGAACTTAGAAGCATGTTTATCAGTTTAAAGCAGACACTTTCGGAGAGGAATAAATGTACAGATATTTCTTGTACCTGGGTTATTAGAGTTATAATAAAACTAGTTTATCAGTATTTTAATAAGAAAGTATTTATTTAAAATTCATATATTTAAATGTTACAAGTATGAACTAGTTTATCTTCATGAATCTTATTATATGGGTAGCTAAGCATGACTACCACCTTTTATAATTAAATGCTGATGATGAAATTCCATGACTTGACATGGGCCACCACAAAAGAATCAGTGTTGGAGCTGTGAGATGAAAAATAAAGTTCCTTGACTCTTTTTATCATTCAGTAACACATCTGTGCTTCCTTGTTTGTTTTTGTTGTTATTTTCTTTTTTTTACCCATATATAACTGAAACCATGATTTTCTGTATAGCTGCTGATTGGCATGTTCTATATCCAAGTACTTTGCTGGATTAAGAGAGAGCTGTAATATCTGAATAGTAGTATTATTACACAGATACTGTATTTTCCTTTTGTTGTAGTCTAATACTGAATTTTATAAACTCAATCTTTCTCTCTGTCATGAGAAACTATAAATCCCAGAAAGGTTTGTTATTCTTTATTCGCTGATAAGTGTTGCATAGATCATGGCCAAAGGGAATGACCTTGCACAACTCTTTATTAAATTCTGGGAATGTCAAATTTTCAAAAATACACAGAATCTAAGTACAGCTTCCTTGGACAAATGTTCTTTTAGTTTGGAAGTGATTTCTGTCAGAATACTGTGTAGAAGAATGATATGGAAAAAAAAAATAATTCCTTACATTGATCTATTTCATAAAGTCTGAGAACACAGAAGGCTTCACAGATTACTTGATGCTCTTGACTGAAATAAATAAATAGCAACTGATGTTACAAATACTGGTGGAACTCACAAAAATAATAACATCTAAGAATCATAAATATGCCATCCAGACAAGGGTGGATATTCCTGGAATAATGCTGAGTGGGGATTGCCTCATCAAAGCAAAATGGTTCTTTTTGAAACATTGCCCAGACTTACCTAACTATATTAACTCCAAGTAGAAGGAGTGCATAATGTCCTGAATAAATGTCAGGGCAAAATGAGCAATAGTAGATTAGACAGGACTCTGAGATACGTAAAGAAGTGTTTCCACACCACCACCAAAGCTGACTTAAGGGAGAAAATTAGATATTAAGATACAAGAAATAAATATCACTACAAAAGTGTTGTTTGGTTTGTTTGGGTTTCGGTTTTTTTTTTTTGGTTTTGGTTGGTTAGTTGGTTGGTTGGTTGGTTGGTTGGTTGGTTGGTTGGTTGGGGTTGTTTTTTTTCCCAGAAATAAAAGTTTGGTCAGAAAAATTATCTTCTGGAATTTCTATCATAAAAAAGAGCAAGGTTGTTTTGCCAAGAATGAACATTTCTATGAATCTTCCAAAAGCTGCAAATGCCATTTAAAATATTAGGAATGTTTTTGAATTTGACTATCTTCTTTTAAAGTAACTTCCAATATTTAACTGAGAGAGAACAAAAGGAATATAGAGTAAATCTGGTTTACAGTTATGATTTTTTTGCATTATGTCTGACAATGTATTACTATTGTAAATTTACTAAGAATAGAACTCAGTGCAAAAATTATTAATCTAACACTTTTCTTCTAATAATGGTATTCCTTCACATACATATTTAATGTAGTAGTTTTAGTTAGCATAAGAAAAATGGAATTCTAACTGTCCTTTATGTTCCATTTTATATTCAGGTCTGATATAGATACACAAAATAAGTTCCTCCTGCTTCAGATACTGCCATTGCTGCAAAACTACACTTAATGAATCAGATGCAGGAATAAGATCTAACCTTTTCAAGACATTTTATTTTAGCATGGATTTTAACATGAATTCTCCTATTTCTTACTTGTCATATAGATAGTACTTCTATTGTTATCTGAGTACTAGGCAGTAGCATGGGTCTCCTATTTCTCACCTAGGCCAAAAACTGAACCTGCAGTATGTGGAAGAAGAATAGTCACAGTAGCCAAATGTAAAGATATCTGGAGAAATTTGCAAAGCCACATAAATCTTCTCTGATGAAGTGCTCTGTAAAGGAGCTCTATCCAAGACACAAGCAAGTTATTCTGGCAACTGAATGCCCCAGACACTGTGATAGGGAGATTTTCATCAACATGATGGAAAGAGAGAAGGCTCTCTACCTATGATGAAGAAGGGAGTGATGTAGAAATGTTTTTTGAAGTGGAAAGAGGATTCAGAAGAGAATGTTCATGGAGAGCTGTGGAATGAAATGAGGAAACAGGTGTAAAAAAGGCAAGTTGTATAGACTTCACAGTGTATATTGGAAGGTGTTAAATAGAGCTGTCCTTTCACAGGAGTCACAGTAACACTGCAAAAAAACTTTATTTTGCGACTACTCATGGGTTCTTTCCTATAAAGCTTGTGAACTGTACAGCTTTCTGTGATGGTCCTGCTGATACCTCTGCTGGTTATATACTTTTAAATTGATAACAAAACATTCTCCTAGGTGTTAGGTTATATGACAAAAGTCTGATCCTTGTATACACAGAGACTCACAGGCACTTGGGGGGACCCCAGTCACATATAAGGTTACGAATGCACAGCATCTTCACCTCTATCAGGCTATTGGGTTTATCAGCTCCTAACACTGGGAATCTTCAACTGACTTTTATATGAACAGTTATTAATTCAGCTGCAGAAACTGAGGATGCATGTGAGCAACTTGCGGGAATAGTAAGGCTGAGTACAACAAGGAGATGGGACAAATCATTATTATCACTAATGCAAATAATTGGACAACTCCTAATCCCTGTCACTTTGTAGCATATTGTCCTCAAACATAAACACTGTACTTTTGAAATAACTTTGTCAATCCCAAAGACAGTGTAGCCAGTACCGGAAAGAACAAATGGCCTCTACTAACTGATAAAATACTGGAGCCTAGTACAATACAGCCTATAAAACCATTTAAAATAAAAGTAATTACAGGCCTGCTCCTGTATATAATGTATTTAAAGTGGATTTACTGAGGCTGAACCATTGTTTCACAAACCTATGAATGTCTAGTGAGTCTGAATTTCAGACACTGATTACACTTTCCAAGGCTGCAATAAAGAAACAAGTCTGCTGATGTTTCCCAGCCAGTTCTAGCCCTGACACCTGACTTCATGTGGCTTTCTATATTCTGAAATTAGTTTTAGGCCGTGGTTCAGCTCAACTTGGTCAAAAGCAAGTAGAGGCCTTCATGTATGATCTGATTTGTAATGACATTACCAGGTCTAAGCTGGGTCATAGCAGTATCCAGCAGCTTGACAAAGATACTACTAAAAAGTTAAAGAATAACAAAGTATTGTTTTGTATGACAGCAATACCATTCACAGCTGGCTAGAAGACAACCATGAAAAGCAAGGGAAAAAAAAAAAACAAAAGTGAGAAGTTGCTATTTATCAGATTTGCTTTCTTCTCTGAAGCACCCTTTTTCATTGTTTATATTTTCTCAACCTTGTAAGGTTTTTCAAGGACACTGTTGTATGGGGCCCTTTTTGAAGGGCTGCATATCAAAGCCAAAGGAATAAGAAGAGGGGGTGCAAGACGGACTCCTTAGCACTACCACAAGCTTCTGTGAAGGAAGCCTTGAGCTCAGCAATAACACATTTTCCCATTTTGTTGCTGTTGTTGTTGCTGTTGTTTTTAACTAGGGCAGTGGGAAAGCCTCTTGTAATGTGGACATGACTGAGTGCTTCAGCACAAGGAAGTAGTTTTGGGTGACATATGGACAAGGTCACAAGATTTCTTCATGTCATAGTCTGTGATATTCAGCAGTGAAGTTTGCTAAATGTTGGCAATTTCACAAGCTATGAATAAGAAATTCAATTTGCCCACACTGCCACAACATCTGAATAGCCTGTTCTATATATTTCTTCAGTCCTTTGTACTACCAGATGCCATACATATATTATTTTTGCAAAAAGTATAGGTTTTTTATAGAGGTGTTTCCCATATTCTGGCAGAGTTAATTGCAATACAACATTCGTCATTTATTTAGAACTTAGATTTCTCTGTTTGTATACTTCTTATATGAATTTGTTGCTGATTTATTTTAAAGTGTGTTAAAGTCTGGAAATGTTTTCTTTCTTCATCGTGTTAGTTTTAGTACTTTTATTTCCATACATATGTAGTTAATTTGAGGTTTAATATAGTCTTCTTTATAGATCTTCTAAAATAATAATATGGCATGGTAAAATTATTTAAATGTACTGGAAATAGGACATACTTACCAACTTTTTAATTAAGTGCTCCAAAAGGAAAGATCCCATGGCTTAATAGATGATGTACTTTGTAATCTTTTGATTCATTTAACTAGGTTTGCTATTCTTATAAAATGGTTTAATTTAATTCTTCCTATGTTGAAGTAAATGTGCATTTTCCACCATAAATTGAATTAATAGAATTTTTATAGAACTGGTTTAAGTAGTATGCTTTTGCCTTTCTGCAGCTTTTCCTACAAAGGTATTTATTTTCCCATATATACACTGCACAATTTGAATTAATGCTTGCCTTCTGCTGCACATGTTTTGATTACTGAAGAACTCAAGGACAAACATGCGTAGTTGAACTTGAGAAGATCAAGTTGCTAATATCTTTTTCTACAACTAGAAAGCTGGCCTTCACATTAATTTCTCTATAAACTCTTTTATCTATGGATGTCTCTCACATATTAATACCATATATGTTAATTGCAACTTCTTAAATTAATATTAATTTATTGTCAGGAATGTAGTTTAGGCTAACAACATCTATTTTCACTTAGTATCTATGCCATTAGTATAGAACTAACAAAACAAAAGCTGTACGAACAATGCACAACTATTTGTATTAAAACATTAATCTTTGTAACAATTATCCAACATTCAAATTCATGCAGCTATTCTAATTTAATTTTCCTAGAATACATAGGTTAAACAGTATCATCAGTTTGTGTTTGATAAGGAAAGGGGTTTATTATTAAAATATTGATATACTAATTATTTACATGACAGTTAATGACTTGATACCTAGGGAAAAAAAAGAGACTTTTTTCTCTTTTTGATATGACTATGTATTTTACTATTAACACAATTAAAATTATATTATTTATAAAATACTGTAATTTCTATTTATAGGTAAGGCCTCAAAATAACCTTTTTTATTTTACCCAAAGACTTAATGTCTTCTGCTTATTTTTGAAGCAGTAGATCAGAAATACTAAATAAAAATATTACTGAGATCCAATCACTATTTTTTGAAGTCAGGACCTTCCTTTTTTTCTTGTCAGTTGCTGAGAATGTGTGGTAGATATCCTTACTATTCATTCTTGCTATTCAAAATGAGAGCATGAAGACAAAGTCAACAGGTAAAATAACTTGTTTCAGATTAGTGAGAGGGGATACTTCAGCTGTCAAACTAAATGGGGGAGCCACCCAAATGGATACATTTGATTCTGTGGATTTTTAACCCTAGCACACGGTTAGCCCTCTTTTTTCTTTTTCTTTCTTTTTTTTTTTTTTCCCATGTCATAAAACTTCATTAACAAAATGCACAAACAAACCATCTTCCTTTATAGCCCAGTGATGGCAACATATTTTTAATTCCATCAGTTCCAAAGTTATTACAATTCTTCCTTCATCTTTACTCAGGCTCTCAACCTATGGGATTTCATACCTATTCTATACCTTGTTCGGCACATTTCTTTGTAAAAGATCATAACATAATGTGGTCAAGATAGACCTTGAAAATTGTATTCAGGGTTCCCCAAGGTCCTTTATTGTTTCCAAACTGTCTCCCAAATTCTTTCCGGTGAGGCCAGCTTTAAGATGAAGGACCTGGGGGGCAGGGTCCAAGATGGCAATGCTCATGCCATTGCATCCAGCTGGGGAATAACCCAGACCAGGGAAACCTCCTTGTTCAACTTAAGTCTCCAAAATGCCTGTACACCAAGACATTCATCATGGAGAATAAACAAGAAGAACTAGAGATCTGGGTGCAGTTGCAGGGCAGTGATCTCATTGCAGTTATGAAGACATGATGTGATGGCTTGCGTGACTGGAATGCTGTCATGGATGGCTGTGTACTTTTCAGGAAAAACAGGCCAGCAAGGCGAGGTGGTGGAGTTGCTCTTTATGTGAGAGAGCAACAGGAATGTATCTGCCTGGGGGGATGAAAAACACATTGAAAATTTGTGGGTAAGAATTAGGGGGCCGGCTAATATAAGTGACACTGTTGTGGGTGTTTACTACAAGCCACCTGATCAGGAAGAGGAAGTCAATGATGCCTTCTACAGACAGCTGAAAGAAGCCTCATGATCACATGTCCTGGTGCTCAAGGGGGACTTCAACAATGCTGTTATTTGCTGGAAAGCCCACACAGTGAGGCACACACAGTCCAGGAGGTTCCTCCGGCACAGGTGGTGGAGAAGCCAGTGAGGAGAGGTGTGCTGCTGGACGTTGTACTATCAAATAAAGATCTTGTTGGAGATGTGAAGGCTGGAGTCTGCAGTGACCATTTGGTAGACTTCAGGGTCCTGTATGGAAGAATTAGGGCAATAAATTGGATTACAACCTACTTGAGGAGAGATAATTTTGTCCTCTTCAAAGATGTTCTTAGAGAATTCCCATAGGTTAAGGCTCTAGAAGGGAGGAGGGCTTAAGATAGCTAGTAAATATTCAAGCGCCATTTCCTCCAAGCTCAAAATTGGTGCATCCTTATGAGTAAAAAATCAAGCAAAGGCGGCAGAAGACCTGCATAGATCATCAAGAATCTTCTGGAAAAACTGAAATGGAAGAAGTAATTTTACAGAATGTGCAAAAAAGGGACTGACTGCTTGGGAGGAATATAGGAACATTGTCAGATTATGTAGGGATGCAAAGAGGAAGGCTAAGGCCCTCTTGGAACTAAATCTGCCAAATGACATAAAAGACAACAAAAAGGGCTTCTTCCAGTGCATCAGTAGCAAAAGAAAGACTAGGGAACAGGTGGGCCTACTTCTGAATGAAGTAGGTGCCCTGGTGATGGAGGATACAGAGAAGGTGGGGTTACTGAACATCTTCTTTGCTTCAGTGTTTACTGCTAAGACCAGCCCTCAGGAGTCCCAGTCCCTTGAGGTAAGAGAGTAAGTTTGGAAGAAGGAAGACTCTCCCTTGGTTGAGGAGGATTGGATTAGAGATCATTCAGGCAAACTGGACACCCACAAATCCATGGGCTCTGATGGGATCCACCCACAAGCGATGAAGGAGCTGGCAGATTCCACTCTCTATCATTTTTGAAAGTTCATGGAAAACAGTAGAGGTGTCTGAGGATGAGAGGAAAGCCAATGTCACTCTAGTCTTTAAAAAGGGCAAGAAGGAGGACACTGGGAATTAATGGCCAGTCAGCCTCACGTCCATCCCTGGAAAGGTGATAGAACAACTCATTTTGAATGGCATCTCAAAGCATGTGTGGGAGAAGAATTTTATCAGGAGTAGTCAACATGGATCGACCAAGAAGAAATCATCCTTAACAAATCTGTCAGCCTTCCATGATGGAGAGACTAGCTGGGTAGAGCAGTATATGTTGTCTACCTCAGTGTCAGCGAGGCTTTTGACACCGTCCCATAACATCCTCATAGGTAAGCATAGGAAATGTGGATTAGATGACAGGACAGTGAGGTGGATTGAGAATTAGCTGAGTGATGGAGCTCAGATGATTTAATCAGCAGTCTAGAGTCTAGTTGGAGGCCTGTAGCTAGCAGTGTTTCCCAAGGGTCAGTACTGGGTCCAGTCTTGTTCAGCTTAATCATCTCATCAGTGACCTTGATGAAGGAATGGAGTGTACCCTCAGCAAGTTTGCTGATGATACAAAACTGGGAAGAGTGGCTGATACACCAGAAAAATATGCTTCCATTCAGCGAGACACAGACAGGCTGGTGAGTTGAGCAGAGAGGAACCTCTCCAGAGAGTGACAAAGAGTAGGGTCCTGCACCTGGAGAGGAGTAACCACATGCACCAAGTACAAGTTAGGACTTCTGGGCTCCCCAGTTCAAGAGAGTGACACAAGACATAGAAAAGACTGAGGTATTGAATTCCTTCTTCACAATAGTCTTCAGTAGTAACACTGGCCATCAAGATTCCCAGGCCCCAGAGAGCAGGGGGAAAATTTGAAGTAAGGGAGACTTACTGTCCCACCAGGAGGTCAAGGAAGGTGATTGTTTTCAGTGCTGGTGATGCTACACGTGGAGTTCTGGACCAAGTTCTGGGCTCCTCAGTAAAAGAGAGACATGGACATACTGGAGGGAGTCCAATGGAGGATCACAAAGATGATGAAGGGACTGAAGCATCTCTCCTATGAAGAAAGACTGAAAGCTGGGACTGTTCAGCCTAGAGAAGAGAAGCCTTGGGGAGATCTTATCAATGTTCACAAGTATCTGAAGGGAGGGTGGAAAGAGAATGGAGACAGGACCTTTTCAGTGCTTACAGGTTGAGAGGAAATACTCACAAACTGAAACACAAGAGGTTGTCTGAACACTGTAAATTACTTTTTGACTATGAGGGTGAAGGAGCCCTGACACTGCTTGCCCAGAAATGTTGCAAAGTCTCCTTGAAGATTTTCAGAAGCTATCTGGACATAGTCACTCATATGGCCATTTCAGTCCCACATATTTTTCCTTCTGTCCCTAAGCACTCTGCAAACTCAGGTAAGGACTAACACCATCCCTCATCTGACTTACATCCCAAATGTCTCAGTGCTCCCAGATACTTACCTACTTAGATTTACTTTATTATTCATCATCCTAGGTTTACTGCTTCCTTTTGCTCTAAATCCTCTTTAGAAATTCCCTGATAACAATGTAAAAATCTTGCTGTGGTATCTTGTCTTTCTCCAAACTTTTTAGTGAGATTTTTCTATATTTCAAGAGTTAGAAGAATCATATATAAGACTATATATAAGAATATATAAGAATATATACAAGAATATATAAAACTGTATCTTCAGCAAAAGTCAATATCATTTGATCCATTCCTTCTATCACAAGCTGGTAGTATTTAAATTTTCAGGGCAAAAGTAATGTTTTGTTTTTAATTATCTTCAAAACGTAAGTTTGGAGGGATGCTTTTAAGGAAAAGAATGCACTGTGACTTCTGTGGAATGCAAATATATTATCTGTAAATAAAGCACATAAATATACAAATCTGAATTTAAACAATTGCTGTAATGATTTTACTCATCGTGACTTTTTTTTACATAATCAAAAACCTTTGGAAGTATTCAGGAGAAAGAATACAATGAGGGACCACTATACTTACCAGACAATTGAATTGGAGTCCTATACAGTCTGTAGGGGACCTGTTCCAGACATTTGAACAAATATGTTGTTTTACTTTTTGTCATACTAAAAACTAGAGGACACTGCAAACTCTAAGTTGCAGTCTGTATCCTCATATAACATGAGCAAGAGGTGATGGGAACAAAATTCACTATAAAAAACAGTAAGAAAAGTTGAGAAACTATATAAAAGCTCTAGTGCATGACAGAAAATAGCAGCTTTTTTTGAAGGAATGAGGGAAAGCAGTGTTATTAACACACGTCTGTTTTACTAAACAGGGTTGACAAAGGTGGAGTCTCCATCAGTGAGAAGAATGGGCAATCTCTGCAGGTGAGGAAACTGATCAGAATCCAATGTTAATGGCAAATTCTGTAAAAAAAAAATAAAAATAATGGAACAGAGTAGTATTTTTAGGCAACATTTATTAATAAATCAATAGGTTTAAGGTACATGAGGTGTTGAATATACAGGTGGTTTTCTGTAGAACTAAGTAAAATGACAGTGCTTGAAACTGCTGCTAAGATTCAGTTTCATCCACCAACTTGAAACTTAACCTATCCATAAAACATTAATTTATTTCCTTTGATCCTTTATACCTAGCAAGACAGGCACATCATTTGACATAAGAGCCATGACAGTATTAGCTATTTCTTTTCCTGGTTATTATGACAAGAATATATGTTGATTTGTGTTTGATGTGTACATAATCCTATATAGTTAAAAATGTCAGTAAAGTCAGTGGTCAAACAACCCCATTATTTTAGAATAGTTAGCTTCTGTGGTCTTCTATTTGAGCTAGAAAAGAGTACATCAGGCTAGTTTGGTTTTGTAGTGCTCATATTAAACCATTAGTGGTTATTGTTGAGTGCCCCCTTAGAAATAGTCAGGAAGTGTCATCCTATGACACATTTCTGCAGTTGTTCTCATGTAGAATATACCCCTGCTGGTTTACAGCTTGGATAGAGAAAGCCTGTTTTTCTGCCTGTTCCAGTATCATTCCTCCTTCAGATTGTAATAGAACTGCAATGTGTGCCAGTACTTGCTGTTGTGATGAGCTTTGAAGCACAGTTTGTGCATGCCTTCAGGAACTGGAAGATGTAGCCATGTATAGTCAAGAGCCAAAAAGTCTCCTGAAAGCTCTTCTATGACTGAGGCTTCTGCTGCAATAAAGTACCATGTACTAGAGATTATGGAAATTATTTTCCACCCTTGCTCTTGCTACCACTGAAGTACGGTAAATCTTCACTAAATCACCACAAAATCCCATGGGTCTGTCTATAAGAAGAGAAAATGCTTTTAAATGGTAAAAAAGGAAAAGCTGTACATTCATTGAAATACAGCACTTGTGGTTACATATTCCATTAACGGGACAGATTAGAGTGCCATATACATAAAAAGCAAGTAATTCTATTTATTTGAGATGTAAAAAGGGAATCTGCAGAGAAGCATCCAGTCTCTGAAAATTTCTGTGCTAAAGCTTTACTTCATTCTATGATAAACTTGTCCCATGAGGATAACTGTCTCTCACAAAGTAATAGAACTACACTTTCCTTATATACATGGAAATACTAGTGTTGTTGTTACAGAAGTACAAAATAATGAAATAATACACTCCTCCCTCCATCAGTTACTGCCTGTGGTGTGGTCACAGAATCACAGAATGGTGGTGGTTGGAAGGGACATCTGGAGATCATCTAGTACAACCGCCCTGCTAAAGCAGATTCATCTAGAGCAGGTTGCAGAGGAACTTGTCCAAGCTAGTTTTGAATGTTTCCAGAAAAGGAGACTCCACAACCTCTCTGGGCAGCCTGTTCCAGTGCTCTGTCACCCTCCCAGTAAAAAAGCTTTTCCTGATGCTGAGATGGAACTTCCTGTGTTCCAGTTTGTGCCGCTTGTCCTGTCACGGGGTACCACTGAAAAGAGTGGTCACAGGAAAGGTTTTGAATATGGAAAACCTTTACGCATATGTTTAGAAACATGTAAACCATTTTTTTCCTCCTTTTTCACTACGTCTTTCTCTCTACTCTTCTTCTCTATCCCCCATTGCTTCATATTTCTATGGGTATCTCTGTGGCACTAACTACGATAGTATCTGCCTGTCTCACATATATTAACAGATGTCAATTAAGATTGAAAGAAAATCTTTATATAAT
>WTSP01026350.1:1758-24817 GCA_025331215.1 Actenoides lindsayi
GTAAAACATCACAGTAAAAGGAGGAGCGGGGGGGCGTAGCAAAAAAAACAATCACCAAAGAATTTTCTCAGTAAACAGCCTGGTTTCTGACCAAGTCTGGAACAGTTTCTGTGGAGAAGAGTTTGAAATTGTGCATAGACAGACAGATTTCTGCTCCATGCAACAGGATTTGCTGCTGCTGTAATGTGAGAGCAGAAGTCAAGAACTTGGAGGTCAGGAATCTCGACCTTAATTCTATCCTTTTACGTTTGCAGGAAGGAAGGAGAAATTTTCTGAGCTGAGGATTTTGCTATCAACATGTTATCTGCTGGCTGCAAAGGTCCCCATCTCCACCACACTCACAGCTGTGTCCCACTTTCCTCTAAGCCAGGCTATGCAAGGAGTTAGTACTGCAACTGCTTAAGGGAGCCCAAGATTCAGCCTGAAAAGAGCTTGGGACCAACTGTGCAAAACACTGGCATGCTGTGGTGGGAAGGGACTGCTGGAGCTGGAGGACATGTCTAACCTGCGAGTGCAGGTTGGGCCAGTAGTTGCCTCAGCCAGCAAAGGTACAGTTTTGTGCTGAAGACTGCATCTTCTCCTGGATTTGGCTATGCTGGATCAAAAAACTCTGCTGTCCCAAGTTTGTCCCAAACCCACTTTGGGCCAGTCAATACAACCAGTGTCATCAGTGCAACAAGCCAGCTATGCCCAAGGCAGGGGCTGCTTAGCCAGCCTCCTGCACCCTCCTTAGCCAGTCCTCTCCTGCAGCTGGAAGGGAAAGCAGACCCACCACAATGTCTTCTGGCCTCCAGCCAACATGGTATGGCAGGGGACAGGACAGTTGCTGATCCAGGCAGGTAGAGGCACCCACGGGACACTAGAAAAGGCCAGCTCAGATTCAGGTTCTTTGTGCCTTTCTGTATAAAATGCTCCTCTGTCCATCAGCTAACCTGTGCAATGCTCCTGGTTTTGTTTGAGGCAACCTTGTATGATGATAAATATGTGAGCCAATTACCCACCTGAAGCATGCTGAACACCACTCCTGGGCTGGGGAACAGAGCAATCTCCCATCCTGAAGGTCTGAGGGTCCGGGGATGAGCTGGAGAGGTCCCTGTTGGCAGTACCGCACTTATCAACGTCTCTCCTGATCTGCTTCAGACTGTAGTCCAAACTGGAGACAAGGTGAATCTCAGTCATCCCTCCAGGCTACACAGCGCTGCTGGGAGCTGAGGACAGGCAGCCATGAGATAAAGGTGGTTCTTCTGGCAGCTCCTACTGTCTGCTGCAATAAGGCACCTCTGACACCTTAACTGCAGTCTCTAGGGCCACCCAGGGCTTTTGAAGGGAGAAGTCTGGGGAGGCAAGGAGGGGTCAGCCCTGCAGTGGTGAACCAGCGCTAGCACTGGGAACAGCTAGGGCAGGTGGTGGTCAGCTGTCCTCCCACCAGGCACCACCAAGGGAGCTTCATCATTCAGGCAAGCCTGAGATTCCCCAAGAGTCTCCCACTGGATCTCATGCTTGTTCCCAGAGGCAAACATGTGCCCTCTCAGAGTTTGGAAAAGCCTTGCAAGGCACCTTGTCTCACTTTTCTCTGACCACCCAGGCTACCCCACCAGGACGCTACTACTCATGGGCTTCACCTACTCACAGCTTCCTGCCTCTTCCAGTTGTAGCCCTCCTCCCCTCTGCACAGTGCCAGCAGGTGTTGGAGGCTGAGCTGCCCACCGAGCCCCTGCCTCCTCTGCAGCTGGATCCACCCACTGACTCCTTCTTCCCCTGACCAACCCTGCACCTTGCCCACGTGCAGAAACATGCTGCTTGGTCCTGCCCAGGCCGACTGGTGTTTGCCTCACCACCTCTGGGAGGATCTCAGCCCCATAAACAGACAAGCTTTGTTTCCTATGCATTTTTTCTGATGTTCCTCATTCCCCAAGAGCACCTCCCTCAGATCCAGGGGTGCCTTCATCTGTCCAGCAGGTGATCTAAAAGTTGCCCCATGCCACTAGAGAGTGCTCAGTGCAGCCCCGAGCTTGTAGCTACCTGTCTGTATTTGCATGACCTGGGCTTGCCCAAGCAAAGCCAAGGTGGGACTCAGCATGGATCCAAACCTGCTTCTCCTGCAGGCTTCTGTGCAGAGAGCCCCAAGGAGGAGAGAGGCTGTTGGGAGCATGAAGCACCTTGGGGAGGGGGGGAAAAGCAATTTACCAAATCCCCTGAACCTGCAGCTATCCCACACGCATAGTGGAGATGCCTTGTAGCTGTCAGGAGCGCACAAACTCAAGAGTCAGCGAGCAGCCCCTTGCATACCCCTCCTTTATAGCAAGCCGAGTGAGAGACACTGCCCCTTCTCCTCTGGGATGACTCGAGAGCTGCTTCTCTGGAGAAGAAAGATGAATTTTTGTTGTTGCCAGAGCAGCTCAGAGCACGTTGCTAGGCACCAGCTGCGGGAATCGCCTGCAGCTGCTTTGGCAGGAAGGGTGGGGCCGCTTTACTGGGCAATCCCAGCGCAGCCCCAGTGCCGAACACCTTTGACAGGCGCATAATCTGTCCTCACAGCCCGCGGGAGCTCTTGCGCAATCTCCCCAGGATTAAGAGTTTAAATCGAGGGGCTGCGGCAGAGCTGGGGGAAGGGCGGTGGGCAGACTCCAGAGTCACAGAGGCCCGTGCGGTACCAGTTTGGGGAGCTCTCTGGTGCGGTGGTTATGAGCAGCCTGCCCCTGGACGTGGCGGTCTCATAGTTGCGAAGGGGAGCCTTCTTCCCCCATCTTGCCTTCTCTTCCCTCATCGGTATGACCGAAGTCTTCAGAGGATTAAGTGGCTAAGTGCTTTTCTTCTTCTCTTGGAAAGGAAGCGTCTGTAGCCACCAGAAGCTTTTGCCTGCAAGCATTTGCTCAAATGGGCTCGTATCTTTTGGGTCTGAATAAACACGGTGCGATTTCCATCTCACTGTTCTGCAAGAGCACGACAAGACCGGGCTGTTTTTAAAGCCTGAGCTAGATGCTGACTCCTGGGCAGGGTGTAGTGCTGCTTAGAGAGTACACCTGGAAAAAACAGCAGGGCTGCACCACTAGCAGAGATGGCTCTGTTTACAGCCACCACAGTGCCTCCAGCCTTGCCTGGAGGATCTGTCTGCCTCCCTACTGCCTCCTCTGCAGGGATTTTTTTAATTTTTTTTTTGACCTGCCTCTCTTAAAAACTGAGACCAGCTCTGCTACTGGGGAGTGTGCATGCACGGGAAATGCCAGTAGGGTGAAATGCGTTTCCACACAGGCTTTAAACTGGTTTTTCCTCAGCTGATCTGGATGTCTCTAAGCACCTTTGAGGTTCTGGTCCCCTGGGTGACACTTCCCAATGGCTCCTTAGACCTCCAAGACCACCACAGAGAAAGAACTTTTGCACACCACCAGACTCTAGCTCCCAAACCTCTTGGCCTAGAAAGAGAGGAATTGCTCCAGCTGTTACTGAGATGCCCATCAAATGTCTTGCAGAGATAATCACACCAGCTGCTGAACCTCTACAGCCTCCTTCCAAGGCACAGACCTGTGTCTGTTTTGCTGGTACAAACAGCAAGACACTTGGGTCGAGGAAGGAGGAATCCCCCCGTGGTGCCTACGTAATCAGCGATACCATACTTCAGTCCATGCTACCCGTGCTTTTTCGGCATCCTGCAGAAGGCGAGGATCAGCTTACCAGAGACAATTTGGCATGAGAGAAAGTATTCCACCATCACAGAGACATCGGGGTCAGTTCAGTGTCTGTGCTGGAAAAATGCTGTGCAGATGTTTTATTCCTTAATGAAATAAAATAGGAGTGACTGCTTAGTGTGCTGTGGGTATTTGCTGGGAAGCACTGGCTGTAGCTTTTAGAAGATCTTTCATGCTGCAAGCCAACTCCTCCTCTACAGGGCAAAGCATCACTGGGTCATACTGCTTTGAGTGAAGTGGTGCAGCTTTACACCCAGAGGGAGAGTACTTTGCATTGGACCCTGTGCAGGCAGACCTGGCTCCTGGTTGGATGTGGCATTGAGTATGATTGCCCTGGCACACAAAGGGTGCTAATTACACGGCGGAGTTTATTTGCATCCTTTGCAGCTACGTGACTTTGGCTCTGCTAGGCAAGATTTACAGGTCCTCATAAGGTGGCAGGTGGTTTATTCCCAGGGTTTCACATGGTTTCTTCCCATGTATGTACAGACTAGCTGCATGGAGATGAGTTGTGCTTAAAAGAGGGATTCTGCTGTGAACTCCCACAGCACCGGAGAAGATGAGTTGCAGCTTTCCTTTCCTGGAAGCCAAACCCTCTCCAACACAGGGTCATCCACACAACCTTGGATGAGGCTGCATCAGCCCACTGCTCCATCAGGATGGGTTCGGATGCAATTTAGCCACTTGGTCACAGCCCACCCTGCCGAACTTGGGAGAAGTTTTGGACTAGCACAGGCTGCCTTACCGAGGACTCATGTACCTCAAAGACATGGTAGATGTCAGCAGGAGCTGGCATGACACCCAGTGATGGCAGTACCTACAGGAAACCCCAGATCAGATGAGGACCTGAGCTTCTCCCACCAGCACCATGGGTTTATGAGAAAGTTCCTCCAGGGCTGGGGTGACTGCTACACTTTCCTCTGAACCAGGCCTGGATCTAGGGCATGGTCCTTAACAGACTGATGAAAGTGTCTGGACCCAATCTCTGGCATCGAATCAAAGCCTGGGGATGAGTGTAGACATGAAGGACCAGACCAGTTTTGCTGTCTGCATTCCCAGGTACAGTCTGGCTTCTGGGCCAAGCTAAGGACACAAAGCAGAATGTGCCATTTAATTTGGCTAGATTAATGTGTGAATTTACTTAGATTTAATCTGCTCTCAATACAATCTAGAACATGCGGTAGAGAAATGGCTTTTAATCTTTCTCCAAGTCTCTTTGTATACATTTGAGAAGTGGTCCCACAGCATTGCCATAGGCAATTGCAAGGAAACAAGAAGCCAAGTTTTCAAAGCACCCGAAGGATGGGACTGGGATCAGCATGCTGTCATCTTTGGATTTCTGCCAGTCTGATTCAGAGGTTCTCTTGCCCCAAAACTTCTGTGTGACAGAGAGCGTGGGGAAGGCAGAAGAATGTGGGGAAGTCATGGCCACAGGGGCTCATACCCACCAGCCCCAGCCAGGCTTGCTCGAGAGGCAGAAAGGCTTTTGTGTCAGCAGGGTCCCTATGTTTGTCTCGGTGCCCTCAGAAACCACAGAGGGCTGTACTGCTCCACTGGCCTCAGATGAGTGTCAGCAACTTTGGCCTCCCCTTGTCGAGCTGAGAAATGCACTCCCATGGGCCAGGTGAGTGCATAAAAATAAAGGCAGCCACTCCAATTCCACGGAAGCAAAGTGCACGTGTCCTTTATGAAAAGCACAGTGAAAGGCCGCTGCTGGGCACTGCTGATCGAGAGCGTGGCTGGATCCTCCAGGAAGACTGTACAATGAATCCAGGTGCTGTCCTGTACACTCGCTCCATGTCAGCTTGCTTTGTGCACCCAGTCGGCCACAAAAAGCACAGTATCACACTGGCTTTGATCGCGTTTAGGTAGCTTGACAAAAGAAGGCTCCAGTGGCTCATCACAAGGGAAAACATAAAATTATTTGGAAATATTAATCAGGAAATATTAATATTATCACCTACTTTGTGCAGCCCAAGTAATGCTAACTTGCAAGTTAAGAAATAGCAAGAGAAGGAAAGGGTGAAGGCATTTTATTCTGTTCCTCATTCTGCCTGTCCTGGACAAACACAGCCTGGCTGTAGCAGAGGGCTGGAGGTTTAGCTGCCCAAACCAAAGGCAAATTCATTTGAGATCCAGGGATTAAGATACAATCATTTGATCTCAGATTAAACAGTGGATGAGCACCACAAAGGATAGCTTAAAACATTTGGAAAGGTGTTAAGGAAAATCAAGCAGGATTAAACAACAAAATAGCTGCATTAAGCTAGAATGCCTCCCTGGATCACAGGAAGCTGGGCACCGAAGAGCCTGCCGGCAGGGACAGAGAGACACCATCCGTGCCACCTCTCCGCAGCCTTTGGAGGCTGAGCAATTAACTGTATGGGAAGAGTTTGCCGTCTGGGGCAGGCAAGCTGGACATGTGTCCAAGGTATCTGGTGGAGCCAGTGTCCCACCCCAGCCTCACAAGTCCCATTCAGGGCTCTCCGGGTATGGTGCAAGGGCAGCGAGGGGTCCCTGCTGTCCAAGAGCAGCCTCAGACCTGGAGCAAAGGGATTACAGGGGACCTGGCTCATGACTCCCATCAGCTTCCTGAGCGGCGTTTTGGGAGGAGAGGAGCACCAAGACTGCCGCATGACTGCGACTCCAGATGAGGGATGTTTGGTAGCTGCAAGAGACGCTTCACGTCATCCCAGGCCCCCAGTGCTCCCACACTGGCACTGGCTTCTGGTTGTCAGGCCAATTCTTGCCACGGCTCCACTGCTTGCAGTACCCTGACCTCTGTATGGGGAGACATGGAGCAAATATGAGAAGCCCAGAGATTCTTTCCTCCACCGCCACAGGGCCACACTGATGCCCTGCTCTGCCAGAGCAGTGTCCTGGGGGAAAAAACCCAAGTGTGGAATAACTTGAGCTTCCTCAGTATCATCCGTCTGTCCCTCAGCATTTCTATTTCCCACCCACTGTCCGAGTTGAAAACAACAAGAATTTACCCTGCCCTGCACTAGTTTGTGGCTTGTATTGAACTGCTCTCCCTCAACCTCAGGGGAGCATGGCCGCCTGCCAAAAACCCTTATTAGGAAGAAATTATCCAGCAAAAATAGGCTGTAAATGTGCACTCAAGGATGCAACCCCAGGGCACTGAAGCCTGGGCTCTTGAGTGCAGTGTAGCTGCTTCCCAGTCTTGCTTCGGGAGCCTCTGGAAACTTTCCCTCACAGCTTGGTTTCTTTTCTTGGACTTGGCCTGTATTTCCTAGGACAAATCATCCAGCACCCTCGAGCTCATCCGTAGCCAGCACAGATCATCACTAGCCATCCTCACAAGTTTCCCCATGTCCTCCATGTGCCTGCTTTGGCTGCTTTGTTCTGCAGCACCTTTGAAATCATTAAGACACTGCTGTTAAATGAATGTCAGTCCCAGATGGGCAGCAGCACTCAAAATTAGTGGCTGGGGACTGGCCCAGCCCCTATGTGCTGGTAGCTGCTATGTGGAGGCTCCACTGCAGCTCTGTGAACTGCAGAGAGCAGCTGTGAGGCTGGGGGACACAGAGCTGTGGATGACAGAGCTCCATCAGGTCTGGGCAAGGTGCAGCGAGAGGTGATGGCTGTTGGCTCCTGCTGCATCTTGAGCCCAGACCCAGTGAAGACCCAACATTCTGGTAACAAGCACAGGTTCCTGCTTGTGCCCATTGAGCCACAACATCCCACAGATAAAACACCAGCCTTTTCTCACAGTGGTCAAAGCCATCTCCCCACTGCAAGTATCGGGCTGCTGGCTTTCCAAATACGTTGTGTCCTTGCAAGGCTAGTGCCTCTGTCATTAAAAAACACTGTGAGATGATGAACCCCAAGGCTGGGAAGGGTCCAAGCATGGAACTGCCCAAAAGCGTGTAACTGCTCTTCCTCCTTTTTCTTCTTGTCCAGGGAACAGCAGTCAAGCAAATCACAGGCTGTTTTCCAGGCAGCTCCACCACCAGCCACAGCCACCTGGCAGGCGCAATGACCCCGAGTGATTATTTAACAGCAGATTGTATAACAGAGCGAGGCAGACGTTACATTTCTGTCCCTGACCTCAGCCCTAGGACATCTCCCACTCAGAAAACTTCCAATCTAATCTTTCAGACCTTGGAGGAGCAGCCTTGGGCATATGACACCACTCTTCAGAGAGGAGTGATCACCGGAGACTGCATAGCTCTCTTTGGGGACAGCAGGAAAGGACTGCCCAGAACATCCCAGTCCCACAGAGGGAGCCCAATGCTGCACCGAGCTTAGGTACATAGCTCAGGTCCTGCTGAAATGCACAGGCTGACCCTGCTTCCTGGTATCCATCCAAATAAAACACTATACTCGCCTCTCCATGTCAGGATGAGCTATACCGGCAAGGTGAAGATGGGTGAGCTGGCCTTGGGCAGTGCAAGCCAGATCCAACAGCTCCCCAGGGGTCCAGCCACACTGCCTCTGGGGTCTGGGAGCAGAAGAGCCCCTTGAACCTGCCCCAGCAGGGGTTGGCAGGGCCCAGAAGGCAGTGGAGAGGTGTCTGCTGCTCTGGAGAGCCTTACACAGTCTGGGGCTCCAAGCACATCAACTTTGTGCCGGTTATGTCCCCAAACAGTGTTGTTCCCTGGAAGATGCTCCTTCATGTGGTAGAAGAGACAGTTCAGGGCAGTGCCCTATAGCTCTCAGCAGTTAGAAGGATGGTGCAATGTTGCAAGGAGATAGGCATGGGTAGGCCTTGCTTATCACTGCTGGACACTTGCCAGCTGGTTCAGACCCATCTCATTCAGAAATCAACTGAAACCAGGTTCTTCTGAAGCCTTGTCTGAGCAGATGCAACAAGGAACTTGTCTCTCAGCTTGACTTCAGCCTGTCCTGACTCTAAGCATCCCATTCCAGCAGGTCTTGGTAGCTGTGAACAGCCCTACCAGGATGAGCAAGAATCTTCTGGGAAGCTGGAGAGGACCCAGCAGGGCCACCAGGCTGACTGAGGCCAGGAGACATTCCCTACAGCAAAAGGTGGAGACGGCTGGCTTCGTTAGTTAGGAAGGAGAAGAGGCTGGGGCCATTTAGTAGAAGTCTACAGTAACTTGGAGGTGAGATACAGGGAGGATGAAGCCGAAGTCTTTCCAGTAGGTGAAGACAATATAACATGAAGCAAGAGACAGAAATTGAATGGTCAGTCCTGCTGGGTCTGGTAAGGTATGAGGAAAAAAAATCCTTCCTCAGAAGGGTGGTGCAGCCCTGGGATGTACCCAGAGACAAGGGGTCTCCATCCTTCGAAGTTTTTCCGCCTTAGCTCTGCAGGGCCCCAGCTGCTCTGACCTGGTGTTGGCAACAGTCCTGCTCCAAGGGCTAGCTGCATCAGAGACCTCCACAGGCCCCTTCAACCAGCACTTTTACAAGACCATGATAAATTGGGTGGCAATTCTACACTAAACTGATACAAAATCAGCCTCCTGCCTTCAGCCATACATGCCAGTTTACATCAAACACTGCTCTTGTGCAACTTAGAAAGATGTACCTGCTCAAGGATGGCAAAGTCCATGGAGGATTTTGCAGCAGCCTAAGCTTAGGACAGCACAGTTCACCAACAGTCACAGCAAAATTAGGTTCGAAGGGCACGATAAGAAAATCCAGTATTTAAAATCTGTGACTCTTGCCACAGCTATGCTGGGGAGCCAACTGCTGCAACGTAATTAAGTCTAAGCATTAACCAGGGAGTTGAAGAGGTATGATGCTCACTGTGGAGCAGGGTGCTGCATTATTGAGCCCAAGGCCTGCGTGTGCCAGCATTGGGAAACGATACACAGCAAGGTACGAGAATGGCCCTGTGATGCTCAGCAAGCAGCACACATTGATGCCAAGCCTGTGAGCTGCTACCATGCCTGACCCCTCTGCACTCTGCAGCAGCAACCAACTACTGGTGCTCACCTGAAGTAAATTTATTTGGCAGGGGAGAAAAGAATAAAAGGATGAATGAATGTATTTTTAATAGGTTACATAAACAATTAACTCCAAAGCTGCCTTGTACATAATAACAGGTGGCACAAACTGTCAGTGCTTTCACTGAGAAGTGAGCTGGGCCTTTAATGCAGGAAACATTTTGGCTGTTCCAAAGGCAAACTGCCCTCCCATTGGGCGAGTCAAATCTCAGCTGGAGGAGGGAGCTTTGGCTTGCTAGGAACATTTGGATTTTGCAAAGCTAGTCTGCTTCATTTATTTGCAACAGGGAATTGCTTTGGAGCTGGTGTTTGGATCTTAAAAGCCTCGTGTACATGGCTGGTGCTTCACAGCACAAAGCAGGCTTGGGCTGCTGCTGCTGGTAGGTGGGCTGGGCGTTGCTCAGGGTTCCTGGGGCATGAGGGCTCTGCTCCATCCGGGCTGCAAAGCGCCAAGCTAAGCAAGGACACAGTTTGAACACAGTATTGCTCACCGTGGCTGAAGTTGTCATGGCTGTGCCAGGTTTCACTGCAAGCAAGCCAGTGCTGCAGCACTCAGTCATGCTCCTGGGGCCTGCGGTGCTCCTGCTGGCAGGGACAGCCCCTGTCTGGCTGTCACCCCCTCCAGTGTGATGCAAGAGATACCTTTGCACTTTGCCTCAGTAGCAAACCAGAGCTGGCAGCAAGCCCCCAAAGAAGGCAGCTTGGGGTCAAGCTGCAAGCAGAGGAGGCCAGGGGTTAGGGGTTGCAGCTTGCTCACCATACAGCAGGGTATGTAACAGCACTGGGCAAAAGGTTTGCCCAAGGAGTGCGTCCGGGTGCAAGTGCCCCCTTATCACAGATTCACGTGGCTGTGTATATCAGGCTGTCTCTGAGGGAACGTTTCTACCCTGCTCAAAGGGCAGGAGCTCACCGTTGCTTTTGCAATCTGATCACACTAACCCACCAACGCTTTAATCCTTCAGCACAACCTGCCACGTTGTATTCACCAAGCCACAAGTACTGGAGGTGATCTGGCACAGAAAGGGTTGAGACCCCAGGCCCTGCATCTCACCCACACCAGCAGGACAAGTGTCACAGCGTTCGCTGCCTGGCACAACTGCCTGGGCAATGGAGATGCTCAACAAGACATCAGGGGCAGTGGAGGGAGCAGCCCCGGGGCTCTTGGGTAACTTGTGCAAGAGACACAGAGCAAGGGGCTCCCATGGCCCTGAGGCAGAGGTTTGCCAGAAATACCAAACAGAGGTTGGCTCCTCTTTTCCCCCGAGAGTTACAAAAATCCACGGCCAAGCTTAAACACTGAAGAGATGGTGGCCTCTGGCTTTGGGCTGACCCATGGAAAACACATGCCCTGGCCTGAAAGATGGGAGTACAAGCAACAGGAAAATAAAAAAAAAGAGCAAAACTAGGAGGAAAGCAGAGCAGAAGCAAGCCCCAGCTGAAGCCAAGGAGGGCAGGCAAAGGAACAGCTTTTCAACAGGCTCAATTATTCACTGCATTATGCCTCTGCTGTATAACTGATGAACCACTCCTGTTCTGAAACCTTAGAATGATAGTACTGTAGAACCAATTAGGTTGGAAAAGACCTTTAAGATCATTGAGTCCATTCATTAACTCTACTCTACCAAGTCCACCGCTAAGCCATATTCCCAAGCATATTCCCCAGAATAACCAATATGGTTTATTTGGTGTCACGACAATTGGGGTTTTTATAAGCGATCTGGCTACAGGTTTGAAGCTGGCTCCATTCTTTGCCAGGAGTGAAGATAACTCCAGGGAATCCAGAGAACAGACAGAGCTTGACAGCACATGTCTGGCAGGACCAAGCCATGGACAAGCTACTGCTCTGGCCCAAGGCAATCTCCACCAGCCTTAACGCTTCTTCCCGGCTTTGTGCAAGACTTCTCCGTCCCCAATTCAGCAGTCAGCCTTGGGGCTGCAGCCTCCCACCCCCAGGTGAAGTACCAGGGAGAAGTCAACACACACAGTCCCTGGTGCTGAACTCAGAGCAAAGGGACCTAAATTTCTTGCTGCCATCTGCTGTCCCCTGCCAGCAGGGCAGGCCCAGCTCGGCTCTCCCTTCTAGCACTGCCCCAGGGAGCCTGGTCCCCATCCCTACCGGGGGAGGAAACAGCAGGACCCATTCCCCTCACCAGCCCCTGCTCCCTGTGAAGCACAAGAGGGTCCCAAAGCCTGGTTTGTCCACACAGAGACACTAGTAGAGGAAAAAAAAAAGTAGTGGCTTTTGTGACCTAATTCTCCTGGTCACATGCTCCAAAAATACAGTTGATGGAGTTGTCCCTGATTTTCTACCTGGCAGGGGATGCCAGCTAACACCCAGCTGCTGCAAGCCGGGGCTGTTTCCTCTCACTGGGAACCAACCCACAGACTGTTTTGTGCATCTTCCCTCCACAGCCTAAGAGGGGCTTGAGCACAAGCCAAGAGGCATCGCAGGGGGACAATCTAGGCTGCAACTGGTGCAGTGAAAAGCCCCAAGGGCAAGTGGGAAAAGCTGTACAAGTCCCAGCACAATGCAGCACAGACAAGGTGAGATTGGCACAAAGCTAGCAAGAGCCAAAAAAGAGGCATTTTATTTGCAATTCCTTGAGCAACAGAGGCTGAGGAGATGCAGCACATGCACAGTTGGTTAGAAATGGGGAATAAATAACACAGAAGGATCTGCATGGTCACTACAAGAGCACTCTGAGCAACATACAGGCTGTATTACCAGTCTAAAATTGTCCTTCTGATGCATTTGCAAGGGCACGAAGATGGGACTTGCTCATACTTGCTCTGCAGCTTTTTGTGGGAGAAAATTTAGCTTTTCACAACAGCAGTAGGATATTCAGGGACACTCAAGAAAGTTAAACTCAATTTGGTGTTTCAAGAGGCTTTGCCAGTGAGCATCACACCCAACTCACACACATATTTTCAGAGCTCAAGTGGCCTGTATTTGACTGTGCTCTGTTCAGTCTGGAATTGTGCCCATAAAAGGGCTTAATGCAGTTTCACTAATCCACTTTATAGCAGCGCTTTTATGTAATCCAGATTAACCTCATGCTATCCTCTGTGCATAAAAGGTCCTGTTTTACACGGGTGTAACTTGCAGCTAGGCCAGCCTTAGCCAGGTGCGGTGCAGTGGAGGATCATACTGCAAGCAGCCAGGAAAGACAAATAATCTGATTCATTTGGATATCAGAGATGGGAAGTAATTCAGACAGCATCCAGGTATGCACCCAGGTGGCTGCTGACTTAGGAGTGCTCCTTCCAAGTCACTGTCCCCAATTTGCCTGACAATCTCCAGATCAGATTGTCTTCATTTCAGTTGATTCCACCCCAAGGCCAGAGCTCAATCCCCTGCCAAGCACTTCTGAATACAGTGCTCTCCTTGCTTCAGCTGGCCTTCAGTGTCAGCAAGTAACCCTTAGCCCCGGGAAGCAATGGTTCACCTTTGCTGATAGTCAGGATAGGCCCACAAAGGAGCTTCCTCCCTGCCAACTCAGCCCACCACAGTGAGAGAGGGAAGGCAAGAGCTGTAGACACAGAAGAAATAATAATTTAAAAAAATAAAATAAAAAATTAAAAATCAACACAATTTATGCCTGCTACTTTGAAATATTAAGTTTCCTGCGTCAACTGATAGAACAAGTTGAGAAGTGAGTGCTAGGAAGCATTTCAGATGATTAGGGCCCGAGAGGCAAATCAGTTAAAAGGCTGTAGAACAACAGCCAGACAACAGCAGAGCTGCAGGTGTCTGGTCCTGAACAAGATCCATTCAAAACCCTGCCTGTTCCTCCAAGGCAGCCTTTTGTATTTCAGATAAACAAGGCAACCCAGGATTCCATTTGCTGGGCTGTGCCTGACACAACAGGAATTCGGGACTACACATCGCCTAAAGCCATTTTTGCATCCTCTTTATTAACTATCGTGTCACTTATTTATAGGCAGAACCACAGGCCTTGAAAGGAACAGGAGGGAAAGGAGAGGCAGAAGTCTGTTGCAAAAGGCCTGTAGAAAAGTAGTTAAAAAATACCCTTGTTGCTGTCCTATCCTGCACTGTCCTCACCTCCTCACTCTCAGCAGTTTCCTGGCAGAGACCAGTTTATCCTGTCTCCACGAAGACTAGCAGGCAAAACCAGTGCACAGGCAGGTTATTCACACACTTTTAGCTCTACATAATGCAACAGCAACCAGTCTGATGACATTCCCCTGGCAAAGTGCAGACTTGTGCGGCAACAAGGGCAGGTATGTTGGCTGTGCCTGTGAGGACCACTGCAATCCCCAAGGTCAAGCAACCTGCATGGGCATGCTGCTCCATTTCACCACTTCATTAGTAAACCAGGAAGAACTGGTAAGAAAAACACCAGGGGAATTCAAAGATCTTGGGCTTCACGCGTTCATCATACACAAGCCAGGTGCACACAGCTACCTTGTAACCAAAGCCAAACCTTCCTAAATAGCATGAAAAAATTCCATTTTACAGCACTCAGCCTACCAGACACTTGACTATAAAAGCTCAACCTGCCTTTCTCTGAAAGCTTTTCTGCTTTACAGGCTAACAGCACAGGCATTTGTCGTTGTTCTGTGCTTCTGGCACAACCAGGAGCCAAAGGTGTGCTCGTGTTTCTCTTGCTCCTTCAGTCAGCTCCCTGTTAACAGAGCAGATAAGAACAGTATCTCCCAGGTGAACACAGTATCAGCCTCTCCACCCACCATCTCCTCAGATCTCTGTTGTGAAATTCAGTCTGCACTTGGAAAGGACACAAAGCAAAATGCAGTGGTTATCACCTTGGTCTCTGTGTTGCACAGCCCCAAATAGGAAGCTGATTCAGGGTTATTGGCAGTGTGTTCTGCGAAAGGCAAACAGCCTCCTCACCAAGCTGCGAGGACAAGTGTGGACAAGTTTCTGACCTACTAGCGAAACTAGGAGCTCTGGGAAAGTTGTTCTTAGGGCTTAGCTGTGTCAGGGCAGACTCCCACCCTCCTTGGTTCAGGAGCTAACCTCCCGGCTGGCAGGCCTAAGCTCAAACCTCATACACAACTCAAAGCAGGCCCAGAAGAGAATGACACTATTGGGAACACTGATCTTCACAGTTTTTAATAGGAACCAGGCGAATACAAGGTACAGGCAGTCACACAATGACTGGGGGAATGGAGAATATCAGAACCTCAAGGGGAGTACAAGATAGAATCAGTCTAAGAGCTTGCAAAATGGCTTAAGAGCCGCTTCACATGGAAGTGATTGCTTCTACATAGTTTGAAGACTAGACCTCTCAACCTTTGGTCAGCTATGAGTAGCTTATTGGAGGTAAGTCTCCTGCCAAGGTTGTTGAGATGGCCACATGCTACAAGAAAGAAGCAACTGTCCCCTTGGAACAGAAAGCCTGACCCCACACACGTACCACAGATGAACTCATGCCATCAGGGGTTCTGAACTGTTCTGTCCTCAGTGTGAAAGGAGGTTTTATCCTTAGCCAGGCATTCTCCGGAAAGGTTTACTGGAAGTGTGTCTGGAAAACTGAGTCTGTTTTCAGCAGACATGAAGGTTGTGCTGGCAGTCTTAGCACAGGAGCTACCACTCATTCCTTCCTGCCAGTCTAAAAGAGTAAGATTAGCTTCTGCTGCCCCTGTATCCCTGATCTATTTCTTAGGAAGTTTCAAAATGTGCAGAAAACAGACAGATGAACAAGCTTTGTTTGGAAACTTTGAAAGATAAAAAGGAAGAGCTCCATTTCTTTTTTTTTTTTTTTTGGCAATGATAGGGTCATTAAGGATGCAGATGCTGGGGGTAATGGCAGGAGCAGGTTGAAGCAACATTGAAATGATGTAAATGGTGTTTTACACCCATGCTGGAGAAACCAAGAAGAGCAGAGAGCAGTCACACTTAGCTCTGAACTTGGGGTCCATATCCTGAAAGACATAGGAAAGTATTATCACCTTATTTCTCTTCATGGAGAGAAAACTTAGAATCATAGAATGGTTTGGGTTGGAAGGGACCTTTAAAGGTCATCTAGTCCAGTCTCCCCTTGTCCTTTAGGGTAGAGATTTTTTTATCATTAGATGAAAGCTACAGCTGAAAAAAAAGCAAGACTGGAGAGAGCACATTACTCTGAGATGCTTTGAAATAAATCAATGGCACAGTCCTACTCTGAAATCCTGTGGTTAGTTCTCACTGCTTAATGTTAAAAGGGCACAAAAAGGATCCTCAAAAAGGCACAGACAAGTGTTTGTCTATACAGCAACAAAAAGATGAAAAATCTACACAGAATTATTGGACAAGAGGAACATATTTAAGTATAACTAAAATATTCATTTTGAGCTCTATCCTTAGAACTCTGGAGTTTGTTTTGGATTTAAAGCACCCCCAAGAAGACAGGTAAGTGAGAATTAAAAGCTCATGTGTGGGATTCCCACCTTAAAACTAGTGAAGTTTTAGGTTACCATGTTTCAGACAGAAGCCATGCAGTAACCAAAAAAGATTACCCAGGTCACTGTCTGACCAGTATATTTCTTAAGACACTCTTCTGAAGCCTTTTGACAGGATGCTTATCTAAAGCCCACCGATTTAATCTTACTTAGCAATTCCAGTGCTGTGGTTAACAGAAGAGAAAATAGAAGCATAATCTATATTACATGCAAATCCCTGCATCTGTGACATCAAGTTTAAAATGGGCAGAGTTTTACACTTAGGTGACAGAGGAAATATCAACTAATACAAATTATGCTTCCTGAAATATCCAAAGTCTGCTGCATTAACAGCCTAAGTGAGAAAAAATTCAGGAGAGGAGAGTGTTAGTAAGCAAGCACTCCAACTAATAACATCTTGGGGCTTATTTGACTATTAGCCACTTAAATTTGAGGGGAGCACAAACATCTGCTATTTAATTTTCTTACTAGCTTGAAGAAGGATGAGACCGCGTATGTAAAGGTGGCAAGAAAAAATAAACAAACACATAATGGCTTCTATGAAATTGAATAATTACACCCTCTATTCTGCAGCAACTGCCAACCTCAGCTACCTACCATGATACAAGCCTATTTCAGTGTTTTGGTTTGAATACTGCTATACTGCCCCTGCCAGGACTAATTTATATTCCTGGATCCCAGATGCTTTGGAAACAAGGGTTAATTATCTTTCCTTTTTAATAGCTGCTGGCTCCCTGGCACATTCCTGCAGGAGTATTCATTCCTTTGCATGAAGATCTGCTCGGGCTGCAGCTGCTTCGTGAGCACCATAGAAGGGAAAAAGTTATAATAAATCAAGTTATAATAAATTAAGACCTCGCATCAGCAGCTGCAACAGTCAAGAGGAGGAGCAGAGAACTTTTCTGAATTAATGTGTGGCTCTAGCCCAGGGAGCTGGCTGTGAAAGGCCAGAACAGGAAGGCTTGGCACAGGACAGATACCAAAGCTGTTTGAACACAAGAAAAGGGAGTGAGGTTATTTCCTTTAGAGCTACATGGCCAAAACACAGCACAAGTAATTTGGCTGAATTAGGTTCCTCCACATCCTGTGTGAATTACAGTCCTCGGAGAAAAAAAAAAAAATCTTCTATTTTTAACATAGAAAGAAATCTTCCATTTTTAACAGGGAAAGAGTATTATGCATTAGGAGACTTAACGGAACACAAGTATTTTGTTCTTTTAACTTGATAGCACAACTGTCTAGAAACCAAAATTCTTCACCCTTTATCAAACTGGATGCTTTATCAGTAGAACTTGGGGACCTCATCATCCCAAACCCTAAACAGCTGTTCGCTTCAGTTATTTTCCTCTCAGACTATGTCCCTATGAGTTTTTTGTAAAGAGCCTAAAGGGCGTGCTGGAAACATCACAGTATCATGTGAGCACACCTGATCACCCCTCTCCACAAATGTCAATTTTAGTTGATTGTAATTTAATTGATTGTATTTTAATTGACAGTAAGATACTGTCTTACTACTCACTTGGGTTTAAGGTGAAGGTTTAATAGGTGAAGAGGGGAAAAAAAGAAAAAAAAAAAGAAAGGAAATCCCCTGGTGTCATTCTTCATGGGTAAAACAAGTATTTCTCAACTCAGACTGCCGTGGTGACTACATTGTTCACATTCCAGTGCACTCCCAGACCATTCCTTGCAAAGCAAAGGTAGGCTGGGAAGAGCGTAGATTAATTTAAAACATGTGGTCATAATAATTAAGAACAAAAATAGCACAAGCTAGAAGAAATGAAGAAAAGTGAAAAACACCTCACTTGTAAGACAGGATGGCCTTAGGTGAGAGCCTGCATATCAGACCACTTCATCCAGCTCCAGTTTAACAGCCACCTCTCACTCCTGTCAGCCTTGCAGTCTGGGAGAGAAACAGAGAAGATCTAGTGAACTGTGCTCCCTTCTTGTTCCTAGGTGCCTTCCTTCCAGAGGTCCTGCAGCACCACTTGTCCCTTACTTAGATAGGATTCTCCACTCATTCCTGAACTTCACAACAAATCAGGTCTCACAACAGAATTCTCCTGTGTTGTTATTCAGTGAGGGCTTTCTCACTGGTCTTAGAGCAACACCACCTATGATGTCGGAGAGCACCAGTTACCAGCAGCTAACCACACAGAGGAAACACTCCGTGAAACACCAGACTATTATCTGCCCAGACATTGCTTACAAATTTAGTTAAGTCTTTTGATAACTGTTAGTGCATATAACGATGAGACTGTCCTTGAAGCTGTTGACATAGTTAGTCTGGGAACTTTTAATCAAGAATTGGCTGCCCTTGAAGAAGAGACACCCTGGAACTGAAAAACGCATAAACTAAATGGCCTTAGAAAGCGTATTGTTTTTATGTAGTTTTGTACTGTCAGCTAAACAACAATTAGTGCTCTCCTTAAGTGAACTGGCTTCATTCTAATACTAAAAATCACACCCAAAGGTCAAAAATACCCTTGCCCAGGTGAAGAGCCTTCCCCTGAGCATGCTAGTAGTGGAAGTATGGAGTCAGCAGTATTATAATTGTATGTAAATTATTAAGCAATTATCATAAAGATGGGCTTATAAATGACTAACTTTGTAACAAATATAGCAGAGAGTTTTGTTTGGTGTGCTTGATTCGTGGGAAACCACCGAGCACCCAGGCTTGTGCAACCCTGAAATAAATAAGCAATGTCTCTCTGAGCATGTGACAGTTGGACTTATTTCACACTGGGTGACGAATCCTCTTTTTTAGACAAGACTGCTTTTTCCTTTACACTTTTCCCTTTCCTTGGGACTGTTGTTACCAGAGGACCTAAACCAACAACATTTGTTCCCTTAAGGCTGACACACGTCTACGACTACGAGCCACAGCATTGCTCGGCCATAGCGTCAAGCATGTAAATCAATATATACAGCCACTGCACAACAAGGTTTACAGCAGGACTCTGAAGTCACCTTTTATACACCAGATATGTGAAGGTGGGAGGGCTCTCAACTGCAGCAGAGCGGCATCTAGTTTAAGGTAAAAATCAGAACAATGGTATTTTTTGCTTTAAGAACTCTTCACTGGAAGAAGAGCCCATCACTCGTGTTTTATTTTCCCATGCCTTCTTGCACATTATTTCTGGCCAAAGCCATGCCAATGCAAACAAGATTGGTTTTGAGATTATTACCACCTCTGTAATTGCCAGAAGGGAATAAAGCAATAGACTGAGTAGATGTAAAACCCGGAATGGCTAGAAAACCCACTCGTAGCTACAGATGTGAGAATGCAAGGTATTTTCAAAAGGAGACAAAAAAATCCCAACAATGTTTAAACACATCCAGAAGTGAAAAAAAATAATAATAATTTGAGCAAGCAGGATCACATTCCCAGACTCTGCTGAATTATTTAACAGAAGAGACTGAAAGTCTCCTGCTAAGTCATCATAATATTCAAACAAGTTCAAGCGCTGTTCACAAGAAAAAACACACAGCAGGAAAAGGAGCAAGTTGCATTTAATTACAACAAAGAGGGTTTCAGCCATTTACAAGGCAGCTTACCCCAAACATTATCCTTACTAAAAGACAGAATTAGTGACACCACATTAAGTTGTATCATTCCTTTCATAAAGCAGGACACTTCCTGAATGGTTTCTTTTAAACCTTCTGTTAACATCACCCTAGCGATACAGTCTACCTTGATGTGGTGGTACAGAAAGTCAAAAAGCAATTATTCCCATTTCTTGCACATAAGGAAAAATAAATATAAACAAGGATTAGAGTCTCATGAGAGAAGATGAACAGATCTTCACCTCAATATATCATTTACGTTCACTGAAAAGTGATCAATTAGAAAAAACAACATTTAAAGCAAAGCAAACCAACCAAACCCCAAAGAAACCAGTGGAACAGACGTGAGGATATTACAGTGCATATGCCAGCTGCTTACAAGCAGGGAATGTGCATATCAATGATCACTATTTTGCTTGTATGGCTTATGCAAAAGAGACAGAAAAGAACTGCACTGAGAGACCTTAATGGTTTAATTTTAATCTAACAAGTATAGTAATACCCCTGCCACATGACAGATAAACTTCACTCCCCTTGGAGCAACTAACTTCACCTGCCCCACTGCTTTGGCTCTGTTCTGAAGAGCAATGTTATAGGTGAACACGGACCTCATTTGTGGAAGGAGGAAACCAACATCAATCCTCTCCTAGGACAACCACCCATCCTTGTCAGATCAAAAGACAACATTCTTTTCTTATTACAACAAAACAGCAACATGGAATCTTTCCTGTTCTCAAGTTTTACATTAATAAGATGATTGTTTTAAGGAGAAAGAAGCTTAAACAATTTTTCAGTCTCCCCTCTTTTCTTCCCCATGTGGCACAAGCTACTGCATTTTGCATCTGGGACTTCCAGCTGGGATCAAGTCCTCTCAGGTACACTTGGAACTAGTCTGTCCTTTGTACGATCTGGGCAACCCCAGGTAATATGCCTTTCACCTGAACATCTTAGGCACTGAATGCTGTGATCCACTCAGGACACCAAAACATTAAAGTGCTTTTTTTTTTCCTTTTCTTTTCTTTTTTTTTTTTCCCTTTTCTTTATTGTAAAACCTGAATGCTTTAAGGGTCACTCATCCTACATCCCAAACTGGACCAACAGATAATATATTATTTCTAACACTCAAATACAAACAACTTAACTACTGAAACTACATTAATACAAATAGCAACGCAAGTGATGACAGAAGAAACAGGTTTCCACAGAATGTTCAAGTTGACGAAAGAGAAATGAATGATTGGGAGAGACCTTCTACAGTTAAAATCACAGGAGGCACAAAGCATTTCACTAGTACCCAGCATTTCTGTTGGCAAGTAACGAAGACATGGCATGTAGCCTCCTTCCATGCCGGAGCTCTCTGGATGCAACTTCTGGGGGAAAAGCACCAAGGCTGAAAGAGTATTAACAGTGCCCCTAAAATGCCAATCAGTTTGCCACCTACCAGACAGATGGCTCACATTTTTCCAAACCCTATGCAGAAAGAGCTGCTGAAGAGCAGCTGTTCTTCAGTCCAGACATATTAGAACCCCAATTTGAATACCTGAAATACTCATTACCCAAAGGATGAACAAAACGGATGCAGACAGGGCAATGATGAGAAACCTGAAGGACAGCTGACACGTTTCCCGTGTATGATGAGGTGTATTTGCCTTGAAATAAAGAATGTAGAAAATACAGTCTATACCTAAAGACATGTGCAATGCCTACAGTCTGGAAACATACTGCAACATAATCTCTCAAGGACAAGCATACTGCACAAATAATCTTGCGTGAAGGATGGATATGGATAAAATCTGTAAGGATACAACACAGAACTTGTATGGTAAAGCTTAAAATAGACAATAAAATAACTTCTCTCTGCGCACTAAGAGCAGAACTAAAAGAAGACCTAAACACTTGCTGCAGGTTCAGAAAGGGGAACAAACACAGAGCCTAGAACAACAGCTCCCAGACTTCTCTACTGGGATTCCCATTTCTGGGGGTTTAACCCAAGTAAAACACAACTCCAGTTCTAGAAGAGAGAACAGGGGTTTCAAAGTACTGGGACAAAACAAATCATATTCCCCAAAGTGAAATATTTCTCACCTTATTCATTTCACATAATGTAATTAATTAGTTACATTACCTGAATCTCACCTAGATTACCTTGGCTTAAGTGGGAGGCTTGACAAGCCTATTCACCCTATGGATTCTTTCATGGTCATAACAGACGTATAAGATAAATCAGACAGAAAACCCCCATCAAATTAACTGTCCAGGTATGAGAGAGTATGGTGGGGTTTGCTTTTTGTTTTAACTGTTTTTACCACCTTGGTTTCTATTGCAATCAACCTTCACATCCAACTTCTACCATTTCGTATGTCATAACCACTACTAAACAAAAAAAAGTCAAGAGGATATGTTAAACATCAAAGGTTTAAGTTTAAATTATTGAAAATGAGGATGAACACATTGATACTGACTTGCAATTTTAATTTTTAAAAGGCCCCTACGGTGGGACTAGCTATAGATGGCATCATGCTAATGCAAATGGAAAATATTAAAAAAAAGCCAAAACCCAACACTTTTAAGTATGAATTCACACCACACACATGTACATACTTAATAATTTTCTATGTTAGTTATGTTTGAACTACAAATCAAGTCTATACTACTAAAAATTCTGTATGTGCAACATTAACCTGATTAAAGCATTTTATAAATACAAGCTTTAGTATTGCAACATACTTCACTACTTAACATACTTAAAACAAATTCTACATTTAAAATTCTGATGTAATAGTTCTATTTGCCAATTAAGACAACAAATGGAAAAATACGTGCTAATCTTTAACGTTATCGAAAATGCAAATATATTTAATTTTTGGAAGAAAACAATCTTGTTTATACTACTGGTGCTTCTTTTAGATATTTGAAGATACTACACTAACAAAATACAAACTTCGAAGTAAGCTTACGACATGTACTTCTCAGAGGCAAAAAGAAAAAAAATCTGTTTTGTATTTATGAAGGAACATCCATTTATTATAAAACAAGATAAAAGATATTAGAATTAAGTTGAAACAAGGCAACATTAGAACAACCACTTTAGAGCTCTGTGAGTGAAGTGTAGTTTTAAACTTGCAAATCAAGGTGAACGTAGCTCTTAACATGCTCTCCTCTTCTCTATAAATGGGATGATGTAGAGAAGCAAAGCTTCAAGGTATAAGGGTTGGAGCCATCTGTCAGGAGACAACATATAACATACTCAGGGCATTTTATTGAGCATAGCTCTCCTGCCGATCAAGGTCACCTTTCAGAATCAGACAAGTTTACCAATTTTGTAGATTTCAAAGCTTGCACCTCCCCACCTCCCCCCCCCCCCCGTGGCCCTCACACACCCGAGTCCCAGAACCGGCTCCAAGAGATGACTGTCGCGTTTTCGGCGTCAAAGAAAGGGATGTGCCT
>WTSP01026350.1:24975-53652 GCA_025331215.1 Actenoides lindsayi
AGACACCAGATGCAAGCAAGTGTCATCAGTATGAGTCTGTCGTTTTCTGGACGTAAAAACAAGGTGATGGATCTGATCAGGAGGGAATGTCGACAAAATTGCAAGTGTTGTACTATACACAAGAAAGACTTAACTGCTATGGCTGCCCCTCTTTCTGCCTGAACTATTTATAAAAGTAGTATTTAACAGGCAATTTCAAAGACAAAAGGCACAGATATTTAAGGAAGTCAAGACTGGAATGTGGCATTTCTATTGGAGACAGAGAGACCCTGGACATTATTTACATCTGTTTGAGAAGAGAGCAGCAGGGTGTCCAGCACACCCTTCCGGCCACTCCAGCATAAAGCCGCTCCCTTCTCTTTGGAAAGGCTGCCAAGAGCCACAGATGGCATCACAGGTTTGTCTCTCAGGTAATGGAAGATACATCCTCTTGGTTTAGCCGACCTCTTAGACAATCTTATTACAGCAAGTCTTAACCAGCACTCCTTGTTTGAAAATGCTGTCTTTTCCTGTAATAACTCTATTTGATTATACATTAGGGTTTGCTTTTTTCACACTGAAAGAGTAAGTTCATCTGCTGTTACTGCCTCTCCAAACTGAGATAAATCTGAAATTATGAACAGTACATTATCAAAAATATTCTGCCCCCAAAGTAATCTCAGTCCGTTATTGAGAAGGGGTGAGGGAGGGACAGGAAAGATTTAAACTGTGGACACTTGACAGAGAGACAAGTTCTTAACAGTTTGGAGAGCATAGTTTAAAATAATATTAAACACTGGGCTGGATTCAAAGTTGTGTCTGGAAAAATTCCATTTAATCCAGTAAACTATCTTAATTGTTCTGTGCAGGTCTGGCCTATTCTATACTTGTTTAGCAGATGAACTCCCCTTCTGTTCTTAATAGTTCAGAGGTAAACTCAGCTCTTTCAGTTTCTGATTTGAAAGAGAACCCACTACAGGAGCAGTTACTTCAGAGCAGTAAGCTGCATAACTTAAAAGGATCTTCTGCCTACAGATATCACAGATTTCTCTGCATTTGTTGTGAAAGATATAAAAAGCTGCAGTAAAACTATCTGTTGGGTTTGATTTTTCCGACAGTGGATTTAAATGCTTTTTCTGCTTGCCTTCTTTTTACTCCAAACAAATTTCTTTTTCTCCATCTCTCTATAACTGCAAAGTTGCTGAGCATACTTTGAGTTCTATAGATGGACTCAAAATCTAAGGAAAAAAAAGTGTCATTTAGATAGAAACTAATGGAGTCTAAACTAGAGATTAAATATGGTAATATCTCTCTAGTATATATATGTATACTGTAACATATAATACAGTATAAATGTATATATGTATAAAAGACAGCATATATAAAAATAGTAAGAACAATGCAGTTTTTAGCTGCAGGCTGAGCTGCTGAAGCCTCACCTTTTACAAAGGCAGTATCAACACAAAATAAAACAAGAAAAAAAAAATATAGCAGTCAGATCGGTAAAATTTACTTACTTGGGACTCTTATCTGGTAGTGATTAAGTACAGTGAGAGCTTCCACTGCATCTGTCTTACATTCCCATTCTAACAGACCAGACAGTGTTTTTGCAGAAGCTGTCAAAATCAGAAACAAAAAAAAGGGAAGGAGGAGATCAGTAATGTCTCCTGACAGTGTATGCTCTTATCAAAACTGGAATTCAAGTAACTCCCCAAACAGGTCAAAGTTTACTTACGTTTTGGATCAAACACTTTGTATTTAATAAAGCTGAGAACTTCATGATCCTCACATAACTGTCACAAAAATAAAATAAGAGGTAAAACTACAGTAAAAATGAACATAAAACACTATCAAAAATTCCAAGTTCCTGGAAGAGACACACAAAAAGGAAAATACTGACTCTTTAAGGGACCTTCCAAGAATTTATGGCAAATTATTATTTTAAAAATATGTTTAGGTTGGTAGCTCTTTAGAATACCGTTCCACAGTGTGCAAAACAACACTCCTGTATCTGTCCTGTCCCATGACAAATGTGATTTCATAGGCACAAAAATTGTTAGAGTACTGACATCACTACTACCTCAAACAACATATTTAAATAAAAAACAAGTTCTTTCTGACATTCCCACTTCAACACAGTAACTCAGAAGTTGTACATACAAGCACACCAGTCACGAACCAGAGTTAACTTTCAGACAGAGATTTAAAAACAGCACCTTTATTGAACTGAGAAAGAACTCACTGAACCATCACCAGTTTTACCACTGCCTCCACTTTAGAGGCCCCATATTGCATGTTTTAAGCATCCAGAGTTCATTTAGGACTCCACTGTGCAAACTGTTCCAGGTACGTGATTCTCCCCATGCCAAAACATCCTAGCAGTCATAAGAGTAACCATCTCAGAGTGAGTAAATCTTTTGTGAATTCTAGTCCTAACTTTCCCTGTAATTGGCTCTGTGTGAGTCTCTTCCCCTTCCTCCACTAAAAAAAACCCAAAACACATTCAACTCCTCAACTTTATTTCCAAGATCTTGTTTCTCATGTAAAAAAAAAAAGAAAAAAAAGAACAATTTAAAAAAACCAAAAGCATCCAAAAAACCCCAAACCCTGAGAGAATAATGCCAACATCATGAAATTACAGCAGCTTCTACATAAAGAGGCTACAAACCTATTTTAAAAACCAGTTCTCTTCTAGTCAATATGCCATAACTATCCCAGTTATTTCTTTTTTTGAAGTAGTACAGTGTAAAGCTAGGGTAGAGCCCCAAAGCACTAACTATGTCACAGTCATTTCAACCGCCTACCTTTACAAATGTTTCTTCAGTTACACACAGAGGAACATTATAATAATGCAGCACACAAGAGGGTGGTTGGATGATGTTCTTAGATGCTTGACCAGCACTGGTGAAGCGATTATTCTTACTCATTGCAAAATCCTTGTAACTACTTGTGCCATCCTCCAGTTCAAATATCTGGCTTGGAACTACCGAGTGCTGCTTGGAAACACTGGGATTTAAGGAGATATATATATATATACAGTTAAAGTTTCTTAAATAATTAAGACTTGCACAATTTGCACACAAAATCTGAAACAGAAGGAGAACAAGATAGGTTGGATTTGACACCTTCCTTTAAAAAAATGTAGAAATGATGGATAAGACACATTAGGGAATAGTTTATTAATGGCCAATCCATGTAATAAGAATATTTATTATTTTATTAATAAATATGTATTAAAATAAATAAAATAATAATAAATATACGTAGTAATAAATAGATACACAATAGTTGCAAATTGGAAACCGTAACTCCAACAACAATAACAGAAATGCAATGTCATTTTGGGATATTGTCTGTTTGCAGCTTCATTCCACCTGCCTACTGGTAGACTATTAATCTGACAAAACATATTTACCAGACGTTAAGTCTCTTTCCAAATAACTTGACATTGTTGAGATGTGTGACAGCTCTTTCCACAGCATACTCATCACCCATTTCAACCAGTGCTGTGCCTGGAATGGTCTTCATAAATTTCACCTAAGATAGATAAGGGAAAAAAGTTATATTGCAACATACACTCCAGCCAAGTGTTTTCAAAGTGATTAGGAAATATTTTTAGACCAGCCCTGCCAGGCTTTTTCCAAAGCAATTGAAATTACTACAGTAGTTTCCAAGTTTCTAATAAATTATGCCTTACCTTCTCAATGTTTCCATACAAGCAGAAGAGGTTGAAGACCCTTGAACAGTTCATCTTTAGCTGATGCAACCCACTAACCATGACAACTGATCCAGAAGGATTTCCACCATGCATGTAAGAGGAAGATGCCTGGGGCAATGGATAAGCAACAAGCTCTGGAGTGTCCCGAGATCCCATTCTGTACCGGCTTGGCAAGGGCAACAAAGGACCATGTGACCCTAAGGAGATGAAAGGCCATGCTTTCATATAGTTTAAAATAAGTTTCACCACTTAATGGTGTATTAGAGCCCACATGTATAATGCATATTTACAGAAGGGCAGGGGAACATTACAGTAGTTTCTTAAACACCCAAACCCCCTCTTCTATTCCCTTTAATAACCCAAGTCTCACATTACCAGACAAGAAGGAAGGAACTGTTTCATGGTACTATTTTCATACACAAGTGAAAAAAGGCATTCCATTAATTATAAATATAGTATCTTCCCTGCACCATATCAAATATTTGAACATAAACCTATCAGAAGAAATATTTAAAATAAACTTTCAGTAATATTACCATGCCGACTTACAGAGCTACACGACACCAAGAAAGAATATTACAAAGTTGGGAAAACGAACCAAAAGGAGTGAACTTTTAGCCAGAGGTTGGGAAAGGAGATGACACAGCTCTTTTCCAGAGACAAGAGATGAAGTCAGAAGACTGCTTTCCCACCAACAGCTCATTTGGAAGAAACAAGAATACTTAAATCCCTTAATGCAAAAGGAAGCCATCCTATTTTCCACTACAGGTAGAGTCACAAGTTTCACTGAAATTTTTTTGGTTTTTTTTTTTAATGAAGAGACATTACTACTATGCAATACTTCTGTTTATAGAAAACATCAGTATTACAGACCAAGGAGCAGATTCCTGTTCTTCTGAGACAAAAATACTGTTAAATTCACATAAGCCAAGTATAAAAGGAACCTTTTGTCCTTTTTAGCCCAGCAAAAAGCAGTAATGAGAGGGAGACAGTGGTATAGGAGAAGACAGACACATTACTTAAGGTAGAAGGGTATATCAGGAGAATGAAAAAAGAACATCAGTGAATACAAGGTAGAACTCAGAAATTCTGGAGATTTGAAGAACCTTTGGAAAGAGTAGGTAGAAAGTCAACCTACATTGTAAAATATCAGAAATATATTTGCAAAGAAAGAAGCAAGCCAAACCACATTGCATCTGACAGTTAAGAGAGTGAATAACTAGAAAAGTCACATCTAACTGGGGGCACTGTTTTCTCAATCCTGAGGTCTTGGTCCAACACATGAAAGTCACAGATTGTCATTTACAGATAGCACTGGTAACTGCAGCTCTTCAAAGCACTAATTCCAAAACATCATTCTTATACAGTCACATAGATGTCCTGTTTCAGAATTAGTTAAATTAGAAGAAACACAAGGCCCACAATTCACAGCTTTGCACGCAAGAACATCAAAGAGCTCTGTGTTGCATCAAACCATTGATCAAGCTGTGTTGCCATTTTCTAGAAGAAAGCTGCTTTCCCAGTACAGATGTCATTTTCCATCCATTGCTATGGTGATGGCAACTGAAAGGAAACATTCTTCCAAGGAATAAATTTGTAGAGCCGGATGCTCTCCATGAATGAAAGAGGCATGGCAATAAACACACACAAATTTCAGTGAATCACTATCATTTTCAGAATGGGGACTGACAGCACCAAGGTACAGTACAATAGTCAGCTACTCTCATGCTGTAGGGGTCCACGGTTAAGCACAGATTGACTATTTAGAATTCCACATAGCATGTAAAGAAATCATAACCATCTGTCATCCTATGTTACTTACCATAACCATCATGTCTAAATGATGATGGGTGCTCTCCCAAAATAGCTTGCCTCTGGCGGCCCTTCCCTCTGTCTAACATGTGGGAAGGGAAAGAAAACAGTTTAGTATGCACAGCTATTTATTTCTCCAGTTAAGACACAAAGCTTCTAGTTAAGAAGCAAAAAAAGTAATTTGAATCCTTGTTAATGTTATAAACAATTTCTCATTCATTATACATCTAAAACCATAAGCTGTAGCCCTGGGACACCAAAATTAAGACTGCCATCTGTATAACAGATCGCACTTAAGTTGATTGAGGGCAGTGGCCAATGAGGAGATGCAGACATTTAAAAGTTTATGGAAATACCCTATTTTTCCTAAACAGACACCACACATTAATATAGATAACACCATACAGCAGGATTTACCTATGTGTCTCTTAAAACAAATTGGAAATGCAGTACTTTTGAAAAACAGTACCTGAATCATAATATTAGCTTCAACAGCAACACATTTTCAAAGTGGGCTTCTTTCAAGAAGTTTCAGCATAAGCCAACAACAACCTGTATTACATGGTTTCACAATCAGTAAACAGAGAGCATTACATATATGTACATATATATTTACAGAACACCTACTCATTTATGGGCGTGCTGAAAGGATTGTACATTATGGCATTATCAGCAGCACATAACAGTTCAACTGAAGAAAAATATCACTGAATAATGCACTTAAACAACGGTCAATCCTTTAAGAAAACCCAGTTCTCTAGGATATAAAGTTAAGCAAGGGGTCTACATTACTGGAGGAAAGCAGTGCTTCACAGCCAAAGCTGTATTTTCTAATCGGATCCATATGTCCGTGACAAAGAAAATCTGAATTTCCAGATTTCTTTGCAGTAAACAACAACTGACTTCCCACAATTAAAAAATCCATGTTGAAAAGATGGGGGCAAGACATTTATCAGTTTACAACAGTTCCCAGGAAATCTGGCAGCTCCAGCCCAATGCAGCTGGATGTATTTCCCCTAAAAAACAGGAACTTACTCGCATTAGACAACACAACAGTGGGAGATGAAAACACATGTGCCCTTTCTGCTCAGGATTTTGAGGATGGATTCCAAATCAAATATTTACTTTGGCAATAAAGCCTGGAGAGAGAACAGTGCTGAATGCCTTCAAATATACAGAAAAAGATTACTTTCATCAAGTTTTGTTTTTCTGTTCCCTTTTCAGGGTAACAGCTCTTGTTCTTGGCTCTAAAAAGCAAACGGGCAGGCTTATCAAGTATTTTGAGCATTTAAACTGTATGCGGTAATCACCTTTCAGAAAAATCAAGTTCATAATTCCAGTCTGTGGAGCTAAAGCCTTGGAAACTGCACACAGTAATACAGTAAAGGACCACATTCTTCAAATGAAGAATTCTGGGAGAACAGAGTTTGACAAATAACTTCCTCCTCGTGCCGGTGTAGTCCACTGCCGTCTCCTTGCCCCATACTTGTTCCTTCCTTGAACAAGGTCCCTCAGTGGTGCCAGTACAAATACTAGTGCAAACAGGCACTGAAACATGAGAACTGATCTGTGTTAAAAATAATTCTGAAAGAAAAGATTCTTTATAATCTAGTTTAAGTTTGGGGTTTGCTGGTTTTTAGATTTGTTTTCACATCAGGTCCTCGAGTCACTATGTAAGCTCGTATTATCACCAAAAGAAATGCCTCAAACTGCACGTGGAACTTTCTGGCTGAAAGCAAGTAGAATACTATAAAGTCAGGTGGAGTTTTTTTGGCTCAATCTACTGAAATATGGTTTCACAGCAGCAGGCACGTGTTAGGAAGTTTACTTAAGTGCAGAAATACTATGGGGAAGTCTGTAATTTGGAACCATAAAGAACTAAAACAAGTTCTTTAACAACAACAACAACAATTCATTAGCAAAATGCATTTCCTTCCTAAGAGCTGGGGAGGGGGAATTCTGAAAAGGTGTATTAGCATGCCTGTCCTCAGAGTGAAATTCCTTTGAGCTAAGATCTTGTTTGCTGCTGTCAGATCCCCACAGTTTGAGTCACAGTAAGTTCAAAAGCCAAACAACGCTGCTGCAAGAGTAAGTTGAAGCACAAATATGAAAACTCTCTCCATAAAAAAAAAAAGGGGGGGGGAAATGTCCTGGATTAATTAATGAGCAAAACTGCTCTTACATGCCTGCCTTGTCAATGACTTTTCAGTGTTCATTCAACAATTTATATTCCTATTTTCTAGATAAATGCATGCAGGCCACAGTAGAAGAAAAAATATGCTACATGCAATATAGCATGAGATATAAAGATATATAATACAAATCCAATTCTTTTCCTCTTATGTGTAGTAGAATGATGTATAAAAACAGAGACAGGTTGTCAAAATAGCAAAAGGAAAACAAAAGAGCAGGGTAAGAGCTCTTGACAAAGAGCAAGCCATACCTATCCTAAATTTTTCATTTTCCACTGTTTTCTCTGGCTTGTGGAACAGTTAGTTCATGCAGCCATATCTATCTGCAGACCAATTACATAATGTAATTAGATGCACAGTGTTGCAAGTCAGCCTCCGAACACTACAATGGATCAAAAGATATGAGGGTCAAATTAATATTTCAGATTTTTCAAATTCAAACCTTCACATTTTTTCTTGCCCTTCAGTTTCTTCAAAAATCCCTTTTTTAACTCAAGAATTTGAGGGGAAAAAAAATGAATCCTGATACAAATAGTCATAACCTACAAGCTGCAACCAATACTGTAGCTCCCTTGTTAACTTTTTACAAGAACTTAATTTTGAAAATTCAAGCCCTAAGTTTTAAGTTGTACAACGGTTTTACAAGTCCAGCATCTCTGCAGAATTATTTTGGAAGTGCTCATCACTTGAGATGACCAAAGCCCTGGTTCTCATATAGCCTTTGATAAGTAGTTACTCTATCTTGGACACATTGTCTTCACTTTTCTAACTTTACATTGCACACATTATTGTACATAAGTTACTGAACACTGCACTCAACAGTTACAGATAATTTTTTTTTTTAAATAAACACTTTACAGGAGTTAGGCTACACAGCAGTTTGTCTTTACATATATAGTCATAGTTTCCACTGACATGAGTTAAGCTCTGGTAATTTTTACAGCTGAGTACTTAAGAGACAGTATGACTGTACCAATTACGAATCTCCCTATTTTAATACTTAAATATAACTGAGGGGACCTATCTGATAATGCACTGCTCAGTTCCAACTATCTACAGATAAGGATTAAATTTCCCTACTACTAGACAATAATTACACTGTTAAGACTGAATGCAATTCTCACATACAGCAAGTAATAAAAAGATTACAACGTCAATGGTATCAACAAGAGAGGTTCTTAGTTTTGGAGGTTCTCAATTTTTCAGTTGTAATTTTAAGGGAGTTAAGACCAACATACATACAAGCTTGAACAGAATGGGTACAGTCTATCATGTTATTCATCCCATACAAATCTGAAGTACTGAAAGTGTCCTCCTTTAAAAAGTTGTGGTGATGGTGCATGCAGTATGCAGACAAGGTGAATTGCAAGTCTGAGTTTTTTTCAGAGGGCTTTTTTGTTTGATTGATTTTTTTATTTTGTTTTTTTTGCTGATGCCGATGTGGTGCATGATGAAGTGTAGAGTCAGCCTGCTGAAGTCCTCTATCCTTCTTAATGCCTTGTCCAACATAGGGGAAAAGAGTCCTTTCGAAGGAGAAGCAGTGTGCAAGTTTGTAGTTTGTAAGGAATAGTCTGTACCAGGTTTCCTCTCCTCCAAAGAGAGAGAGCTGCTTGGAGAAATGCAAGTCCTTGAGAACTGCGAAGGTGCTTGCAGGTGTGGGCTCCTTGTTGAACTAAGTGGCTCAAGCACACGGCAGTAGGGGGCACTAGGGCTCAGGGTTAATTTCCTGGCTTGTGAACACAGCCTTCAGCAGCACTGGCTTGCTTTGAAATGTCTACTGCAATACAGCCTGACCACGTATAAAGGATTGTCATTAGTACAGTCAAACATCTACAGCAATAACATATGAAAACCTACCTCGTCGGCCCAGATATGGCTTAGTGTAGTCCCAACTATCGTTGTCGTTTCTAATGACATTAAGTCGAGTTGGCTGTTCAAATAAAGTAAAAGTGAAAAAGGTTAAGTCCTGATTATACGTATCTTTCTAGTAAAATTAAAAGAGAAGGGCCAAGCATTACCCTTGCGTATTCAATTTTTAGTGTGCAGCATCCTGCATAGATATCTGCTCCATTGAGTGCAGCCTTCGCCTTCTGGGCACAGAACACTGATTCAAACATACACATCATGTTAAGGAATTTATTTTTTCCCCCCAGGTGTCTCATTCACATCCCTTTCTTCTGATAGGACTTTTATTTTTGCAACCTGCAGATACTTCACTTTTGTATACCTTACAAAAACTTTACACAGACTTTAGTATAAAATTACCAACAAGTATATATGGGTTCAACTTATGTTAAGCATCTGGTTTTGAGATGCAAGCAGCACATGGTTAGACCATTCAGAAATTAGTAAATTCTTCAATTACATGGATGCAAGATTTGTTTATGTTCTCAGCTTATGCCATTTGGAAGGGGATATTCTGGTGGATTTAGTAATTTTCATCAGAGGACACAGAAAGTTATCAGCAAGCCAAGAGAATATTTGAAGGCAGAGTTCAAACTCCATCATTTGGGAAGGGGTCAGAGCTTGGGGGCAAGAAGGCGTGATCTAAGATAATCCATCTCTTCTCACAACTAGCATTAGCTAGAGACTTGTGGGTAGGGAGAACATGAACTGTGTAGTTACTTTACAGTGGAAACAACTAAGGAAAAGTATACCCTTTTTAGCTTGATAGCCAAATAAAACCACAGAACTAAGAGACATAATTTGAATGAACAAATAATCATTTTGCATCAAAAAATACACGCGGGTTGCTTTAAATCCACTGCTCAAGGTAGATACATGTACCAGGCACCAACATGTAGGTTATTTTGTATCCTCTACATACTCCAAGGTTAGTTCTATGACTAGCAGAAAAAAAAAGGTACCCGAGCCTTGGCACATGGCAATCCATGATCTCATACATACTCAATAACATATGGTGTCAGAAAGCCAGAACCTTGGAGCAGACCAGACATTTTACACCAGCCTTTGCTGTAATTTAGTGAAATTTTGGAAGTAGTTTGTATTAATAGCATATCCCTTGTGTTTTACCAGATTTGTGCAGCCCAGATTCTTCCAATGTGATGCAGGTTCATCATGGAATTTAAGAGGGAGAGAAGTTAAGCTTCCCAGACGTCTCAGAAATCGTTTGACACTGGCTAGAATTGTGGGAGCACATCTTCAAAAGTAATGGGTACTGCAATTAGCACTGAAATTTAAGTAAGCTTTTTCAAACAAGCTGAAAAATTCTTGATGCTTTCCCCAACTGTTTACCTACACTGCTGCTCACATTTGTAAGTTTTCCTTCAATTGCTGGCCATTTTGTTTTTTTAAAAAAGGCATGTTGCAGTATTTAATTCAAAGAACAGAAGTATGGCAGTCTCAGAGAATGTGCAGCATCTTCCTCACAACTTCCCTAATCTTTAACAGGATACAGAACTTTACAAATCATCTAATCCAGACAACACCACTTACCACAAACTTGCCACACTATCATCGTAAGTCAACCTACTGTCTGTTAGGACACTCAATTTAAGTCTTCAACATAGACAAACAGCAATTAGTTTGCTTCTATGGAAGTTAGGGTAATTTTTTGCAAGATAAATCATCAATACAGACACCAAGTTGTATGTTACAGAAGCAACTCACTAATAAAGCCTGCCACATCAATAGTATCTAAAATCACAACAGAATTTCTGAGATTTTTGGTACAGTTCCATCCAGGTAACAGCTCAGAAATGAAGGTAACCAATCTCTAAGAAGAGGGCTATCAGAGTTTTATAAACTAAGGTACAATCTTATCAGACTTTGCAAACCAGTAACACATTAACAACTCCAGGTGTTCATCCCATGTACAACTCAATGCTACAAAGACAGTAAACTGCAGGATAACAGCAGGGAATTTCCTCCAACACATGTGTGGTGGGTTGACCCTGGCACGGCACCAGGCCATAAACAGTCTAAGGAGGCCTAAATTCATCTTGTGCTTATTTAAGTCAGAATAGTAAGACAAGCAGTATATATTAATACTATTTTAAAAGAGTGTGAAGAAGTCAAAATGCACCTCTGCAATCCCTTACCCATTTCTTGAGTATCAACACAGGTAGAAGCCAATGAAACTTCTGTGTATAACGCACTGTCTAATCTATGAGATATTTCATGTGTGTAATTACCAACCTTAATGCTGGTCGAGACCATTGCTGACAATGTCATTTTCCTATAAAGGGGAAATGTCTTATGAACGTGTAGAAATTAGAAATTACCATGTCTTACATAGAAATGAAAAAATAATTTGGTCTTAATAACTGGATTTCTTAAATAATAAACTGGATTAAATAATAACTGGATTTCTTAAACTACACAGTATTTTTTTGACATCCTCATGTTAAATAGCATCTGCAGTCAAGAAGCTATAGCAAAAAAAAAAAAAATAATTAAAAAATATCATCATCACAAAGAAAAAGGATATTCAACCATGGCTTGTATTCCATTTCTTTTGAATATAACAATCCGCTGAACTTTTCCAACAGGGTTGCACACAGTATACAAGACATCCTATGGAAGAAGAAAAAAACACTTTAGTCAGATGTGAAATTTCAAATGCTTTAGGGCCACAAAACATTTTTTTGAATTGGCATTTAAATGCCAAAGAGTGAAGAAAAGGCTTGTTAACTTTTCATTTATAATCTTCCCTATACAATTTATACATTCCATAGTAGCATTTTTATGAATTAATATAGTACAGGCAGTCAAATCTGAAAAATGGGAAAACACTTCTGTAAGAAGTACTCATGCAAACACCAGTTTAACAGCTGTGCTCCCTTTTAAGCACACACGGCAGCACTTTTACCAAAGCAAGAGATACAAAGCGACCCTGTAGTCACTAGCACATTTCATTTCATAAGACTCTAGCAGCTGTCTCATTTTTTAATTGTTCGTGTTCATTTGCAGAAGAGTAACTGGGAGCAGTCCATGATGTAAACTTGGGTAGCTTAGGACAAGAAAAATTTCGATCATATTCACCCGAATCAAAGACACTGTAAGTGGTTGCTGTGCTTCTCCGCCTAAGGCAGAGAAAACTTCTGACAGGAAACACTGGATTCATGCAAACTCATTGTTAACACTCTGCTTTCACCAGCAATTGTCTATATTACAAGGAACCAGTAAAATTCAAGACCCTCTCCAGTGCCGCAGGGGAACCAAACAGTAAGGAGAAAAAAAATCGCCTTACTGCACATCAGGCCAGGCTTGTGACGTGGTGCTAGGAGTAGATGTCAAACAGTTGATTACACATGCAATTCAGGCACCATGGTACCAGAAACTATTGCCCAGCATGCATCTGGCCAAGAAAAATAAGTTTCTTTTAGAGTGATTGTACACCCATATTCAGAATTCCCAAGCCTCATGCTTGAGAACCTGAACAAACAGGAACTGTGATTTCTTGAAACAATTCATCTGTTAGATCATGTTCAAATGCCTGAATGCACATAAGCTTTACTAGACAGCCAGTTTCACAGCTAAACCTAGCAGGCAAAGGCACTGACATCTCAGTGAAACACTCAACCGCATTCTGGTTTTCCCTTCTTTTGTTTATTTCTAAACCAAATACATTCCAAAATCTTAGTGTACATCCTCAGGTTTATTTGGGGGACAAGAGGAAAAAGAGTCAAAGGAAGTAGGTATAGTATTTATTACTGTGTTCTACAGAAGAGCAGAGCAATGGGAAGGCAAAAGGGCGGGGGACACACTGGATTTCCTAAAAACAGAACAAACACACTGCCACATACCCCACCACACACACAACAAGAAACTAGAAAAAGAGGATGTCTCATTGCTGGCTACAGCTGATGTGGTTTACCTCCTGACTAATACAAAGTACCGTAAGCTTTAATATATAGGCATATTATCACTAACAAAAAAACCCTAAAAACCCAACAAACAAACCCCAAACAAAATGCCCACAACAAGCCAAAACCATTGTCCATACTCAGGGGCCTTGCTCCAAACACTCAAGAGAGTGTTTTTCGTAGATAAATGAAACAAGCAGAGGAGACTCTCAACCTTAAGATTTTCAGAAGATGAACAGACATTTTTGGAAAGAATTCAAGCAGCCTAAACCTCTACAAAATAAGATCTATGAGATCATTTATAGGTATATTTTCTGTGCACGTTCAATAGTACAAACAGCTGCCCTTCATCTCCTCTTGCTTGGAAGAAAAGGGTCCTGAAAACTTTTCAGCTCCAGTTGACATCAGTTTACAGGCATATGACTTTCTTTCACAATTTTGTCTCTCAAAAGATCTCTTCACAGCTACTTAATAATAATCAATCTTTCAAAATGTAAGCTCTGCTCAAAATGCAACCAGCATTGTTAGCCACCAAGGACACACAAAGCTTGATTTTTTAATATTTTTTTTTATTATTTTTTAAATTCAGCTACTCTAGATTAGCAAATCAATCAAGTGATTCACATGATACAGTAACATAGGATATTTTAAATAAAATTAAAAAATCAACACTAGCATTCTATACTTAAGAGAGTATCATAAAAAAGGGAGGTGCAGCAACCTAATCTCAGGAGTTGGTAAATTGAAACCATTGCAATTGCAAGGCATACCATACCTTCCTCACGCATGTGCAGAAGGTTTAGAAGGTAAGTACTAAGAGGCAACAGCAGAGGTGCAGTTGAACAGAAGGGAACTGCAGGAGCAGGGGTCACTTTGAGAAGGTTTGTTTTTACAAGCAAATCCCTGACAAAGTTCTGCCTACAGATAAGGAAAAAGTACTTCAAAGACATATATATGATAACTTAGGCAAAAATTTTTCAAAACACCAACCCTCCACCATCACAAAGGGTGGAAAGCAGTTAGGAATTAAATACAGGTAACTTGTCTCACTGCCACACCCCTCTAAAAAAATTCTGATAGGAAAGAAGCAGGTCACAATTGTAATGGAGGAAATAAGTCACGGCAAGATTTTAGAACAATTTAGCTTCTTCCACAAGATGCCCTTGAGCACACCAATTTTTCTGCAAAAGCTGTATCTTGCTTTGAAAGAAAACCTCTTAAGAACTAGGGAACAGTTTATTGCAGTTTCTCAGACTTGCCACTTAGAATCATTTTTAATCATTTAGGTTAGAAAAGACCTTTCACATCATCAAGTTCAACCGTTAATCTAGCACTGCCAGGTCACCACTAAACCATGTCTACAAGCACCACATCTACATGTCTTCTAACTACTTCCAGGGATAGTGACTCTACCACTTCCCTGGGCAGCCTGGTCCAGGGATTAACAACCCTTTTGGTGAAGAATTTATTTCTAATATCCAATAAAAACCTCCCCTGGTGCAACTTGAGGCCGTTTCACAGAATCACAGAACATTAGGGGTTGGAAGGGACCTCGAAAGATCATCTAGTTCAACCCCCTCTTGTCCTATGACTTGTTACCTGGTGAAAGAGACCAACCCCCACCTCACTACAACCTCCTTTCAGGTAGCTGTAGAGAGTGATAAGATTCCTCTCAGACTCCTTTCCTCCAGACTAAACAACCCCAGTTCCCTCAGTCACTCCTCCTAAGACCCTTCACCAGCTTTGTTGCCCTTTTGGAAACGTTCCCGCACCTCAAGGCCATTCCTGTAGTGAAGCACCCAAAACTGAGCCCAATATTCGAGGTGTGGCCTCACCAAGGCCAAGTATAGTGGGACAATCACTTCCCCAGTCCTGCTGGCCACACTATTTCTGATACAAGCCAGGGTGCTATTGGCCTTCTTGGCCACCTGGGCACACTGCTGGCTCATGTTCAGCCAGCTGTTGACCAGCACCCCCAGGTCCCTCTCTGCTGAGCAGCCTTCCAGCCACTCCTCCCCAGGTCTGTAGCATTGCAGGGGGTTGTTGTGACCCAAGTGCAGGACCCAGCACTTGGCCTTGTTGAACCTCATACCACTGGCCTCATCCCATGGATCCAGCCTGTCCAGGTCCCTCTGCAGAGCCTCCCTACCCTCAACCAGATCAACATTCCTGCCTAACTTGGTGTCATCTGAAAACTTACTGAGGATGCTCTCAATCCTCTCATCCAGATCGCTGATGAAGATATTAAACAAAACTGGCCCCAGTACTGAGCCCTGCGGAACACCACTTGTGACTGGCTGCTAACTGGATCTAACTATTCAACACAACAATTTGGGCCCAGCCATCCAGACAATTTTGACTTAAAACTGGCTGCAATTTTTTAATCTATTTTGCCTAACCATAGTTCAAATTTAAGGAGAGGAAAGTGTTGAAGAGGAAGAGGTGGTATTGAGCTTCATGGTTTTGTGTTTTGGTTTGGGTTGGGGTTTTTTTGGGGGGGGAGGGGGGAGGGGAGGGGGAGGGCGTGTTGGTTGGTTGGTTTTTTTGGTGTTGTGTCGTCTTTTTCTAAATAATACAGACTTTGTCTGAAGCATTCTTAACTGTTTGCTTAACTTGTTGGCCAAGTACAGAAGTTTTTTATTTCTCATCACATTCCTAGTTTTTATGGGTACAATTGCTCTTCCCAGTTGCTATGACTCCACTAGTCTACACTGTCTTCAATGAGCTCTGATGCTTGCAGGTAATTTTGGAAATCTGTCTGCTTCTAGTGCTCATTTGTGTATTCTAGACAAACAGGTGGGGGCTGGAAGGATGAGGTTTTGTGAGAGGGGGTGGTTTTGTTTGTTTTCAAGTTGCTACTGTGCTAAAAGCTTCCTCTTCAGCATTTCCATGAAACATTCCTAGCCCCAAATGATACTTCTGCTACCACTTTCCTCAAGCATCCACGTTCAACTCAGCTGCTTACACAAGCCAAATTTAAAATGCACGAAGGAAATGTAGTTTCCAAAAATTATGTTATAGTCACATGCAAAGAATACTTTAACTCACTGGATTTGTTCACATAGCTCAAAGCAGGTATATTTTTAAACACTGATGAAATATGATGAGATATGGAACTGACTGCTTAAAGTAACTGCAGGAATGCTAAGTTTCAATCAGTTTGCTAAGATAATATATGGCACATTAACCAAAACTTCATACTTGCATTTAGTTATATATATAACACTTTGATTGATCCATACTATCCTATATATTTCCCTAAGAACAAGTAACTTACGCTTGTATCACAGTATTACAAGTCTGAATAAAGCAGAATTTTTAATTTTTTCCTGAAATATTTCTGTGCAATTCAATGTGTGCTATAAAATCTCTATTAAAAAAAAATAAATATTCAATGCATGAGAAAACATGCATTCTTAAATACCAGCAGAAAGTATCTGTATCATTGAAAAAATGTGTATATGTGCAATAAATAGATGGCAATAAATTAGGATGCAACTGTATATATACTGAAATACTGAAAAGTAAAATGTATCAGCTCAAACAAAAGTGAGAAAGATTCCATCAAACTTCCAGGTTTCAACTTTCCACAAAGGAAATGAAGGACTGCAATAAAATAAGCCCCCCTACTGGAGAAATTACTTGCTATTCAAACATAGACCACTCAGAGCCCAAAAGCTAAATGACATTCCTGATGTTGTGTCAACACATTTGGAAATACTTTAGGAACATGTAGCAACTTAAACATTTCAAAATCCTGACCACTGAAGTTGTCAAACATATTTCAAAATACTCGTACAATGAGACTGAATCATCTTGAAAAAAACTTTTTTCCCCTGAACATGCGTGTTACTTATGTGAAGATAGCTTTACTTATGTAAAGCTTTGGTTGGTGAATTTAATTCCTGACTCAAACTAACAATGTACAATTTGACACAAATATTACACGGTAGAAATAATGTAACAGGAATTGCTGCTCACTGCCTTTTATTAAAAAAACCCAACAAAAACAACAACAACAAAAGAAACATACCACTGTAATTGGGTAGAGTGGATTCTGAATTGACAACAGCAGAACTTTATTTCCACCAGATGGGTCATCAGTGTTCCCTGGCCGAGTAATCCTCTTACTTGTTGAGTAGTTGAAAAAGGCTTGTTGTCCAGCAATGTACACAGGCTCATCTGCTGCAAACGTTACACATTTCTTTGCACTTTCTACGTTTTCAAACTCCACCAGAGCCTGGCGCTTAAATGGCATCATCATGACATAGCTGGTGAGAGAAACATTACAGTAAGTTTTCCTACATGCTTACTCAAAACAACTCCAAAGTCCCTTAACTGTCAGATATGATACATTTTTCCTAAACAGTTCTTAACAAGGACATAAAAGGAAGGCAGGTTTCCCTACTCACACTTCCCAAACCTGGTCAACATATTTCTAAAGCATTTGCACAAAACAAAGAAATGCAGCTATAAGATAACAGGATAGTAAGATATTATGAGAGGGGACCTTATTAATGTGTACAAATATCTGAAGGGTGGGTGTCAAGGAGAAGGGGCCAGGCTCTTTTCAGTGGTGCTCTGTGATAGGACAAGGGGCAGCGGTCACAAACTGGAACATGGGAAGCTACACCTGAAGACGAGGCAAAACTTCTTTACTGTGAGGGTGATGGAGCCCCCGGACAAGCTGCCCAGAGAGGTTGTGGAGTCTCCTTCTCTACATACTTTCAAAACCCACCTTGATCTATTCCTGTGTGGCCTGCCCTGGGTGATCCTGCTCCGGCAGGGGCATTGGACTCTATAATCTCCAGAGGTCCCTTTCCAACCCCTACCATTATATTCAGGCTAAAATGGACCTGTTTGTATTCCTGAACAACGTTGTACTTAACTTCATTTTATTTATTTATATTAAGACACTGGTACAAGCATAATTCAATTATTTGAATATTAAGTCATTGAAAAATACTATTGTTCTATTTACAAAACCCTATTTGACTTCAATACATACATTTCTTTTCAAGTAAATGCATGTTTCCAAAAAGAAGCACTCAAAACTCAGAATTCTGAGTCCTACCATATCACAAGGACTCGTCTCATATGAAACCATAGGAAAAAGCATCATCTGCTCCGTGGCCCATCCTTATTTTTGGTGTATTCACTTATATCAAGATAACCATCCTCGTGCTGGTCTGCAATTCAATTTAGCTACAGCTTACATTAAGGCCCGGATTAACTGTGTTACTAAAGTCTGACATCAGATACCAGGGCACGCAGGCAGCATAACTCTGCCTGACCACGCTTGCCATTTACAGAAACACAAAATCTTCATGTGGCTAGAAATATTTGTATTTTACTATTAACTAAGTTCTGGATGTCATATGCCCATCATAATGTATTTAACGAAGTCCAAGAGTCTTTCAAGTAATACTCCCAACTTGTCCAGAGACACAACTTTCTACTGCTTGACATACCATATGGTTCCAAACTTCTCAAGAGCTTCCACCAGATCTGCTTCCACAACTGATTCACACAGCCCTCGGACATGGACGACGGGAGAAACAGAGACTTTGTGATGACTTCCCCCAGCATCCTAGCAATGAAATGACATGTTAAAAATCAACACGGAACAAGGACTACTGCTATCATTAACTAAAATTAAATATTTGGCAGATACTACACTGGATCCAGAAGCAGCCATCTAAATGTACAATCCAAGCATATTTTAAATAATTCAGCTTTTCTTTCCAAAGAGATTGCCAAGTTCAGTTGCTGAAGTCTACTTAAAATAAAATGCTCTGCAGATTTAATTAATGTGTTTGCACAGGCAAGATTTTTCTAATATTAAAAAAAAAAGACTATTTAACACTTGGTTGAATTGCAGGAGGTCTTCCACCCTATTTGTTAAAAGCATAAAAAAAAGAAATAAAATTAATACTTGGACATGCACAATAGCTAAAGTATTCCTGACACTCTTCCTGTTTGTTTATACCAGTATTTGTTTGAGACAGTCTAGGGGGATAAAAAAGGAAGAACAAACAAAGGCCATCAGCGAACTGAATGAAAACTGATTGAAAACTGATTACTTTTCTCATGTACGCAGGGCTGTGCCCCACAGTGCAAGAAAAAGCCAGCTCTGTACTACCCTTAAAATAAACCAAACCACCCTTCTAATTCTCAGAACTCTTCATACAGATTTTTAAAACCTCTCCAGTTCTGTACGTATGGGCATGGTCTCTTTTCACCCGAAGGCTGACCACCATGAACAGATTCAGCCATCATAAATTAGCACACAGAATTCCCACTAGGAACGTTTGTCAGAGCTACTGCTGACTTCAGACAGTCTCAGTTCTGTGCAACTGAAGAATTTGATTTGGGATCAGCATCATCTTTCCAACCAAAGCCTGAAGTAGGGCTGAAATTTTTCCTTACATATTGTAAGACATGGAGGTAAAAAACCAAGAATGAAACAATTAAAGCCAATAGGGAGAGCTAATCAAAGAAAGATTAGAGACAATAAAGGGCACACTAAAATACACTAAAACTGCCAGCAGACAAATTTCATATGTAAAGTTGATGTATTCAAATTTAGATCAAACAAACTGATGTTGCTGCTAACAGATAAGTCTGGTTGATTTTTCACTTTTTTTTTGGTAAGAAATAGTATAGCATCTTCTGGAACTAGAGAGATTCTTGTTTGCAGCACGAAGGAGCTTTTAGCTCCAGTAATTAAGTAATCACAATGATTGCTAGTACTGCTATAGACATTCGTCTCTTCCCTATCTATAGATTCAAGGTAAAAAACACATCCAGATTAACTACAAATTGTCTTGTGTCCCATACACAACTCTCCCAGAAAAATGATGCATTTTTTCTTTAAATCAAGGATTTGGCCATTCTGTTTGAAACAAAAGCCAACACTTCAGACTTCGTCTGATGTCAGAACAATCTGCTGTGTAATTTTTTAAGTTTAGATTACACGTACTGGAAATGAATAAAGAAAATGTTTTAAGTGGCAACACATTTCTTTGAATAAGAGCGGTGACAATTGTAGGAAAACACCACTAGTGATACTGGCATAAGATACCATGTATACTGAATTAATCAGGTGATTTCTACAGCAGTAGCAGTGATCAGAGTAGTCATAAAAGGCTAATACTTTGAACTGCAAATCCTTAGGCAATTGCAGAAGGAACAGAGAGGTTTTTATTTTCAGCTCACATGTGCTTTACCCACACAGACACTTTTCAAGGCTCAAAGCAGCACCTAAGGGAACCTTCAAAATAATAACCATTTTTTTCTGCAAATTCATATTACTCTAACGTGTTAAGAGAGCAGGCACCTTTGCTTTATTTACAGTCTACAGAACAATCAAATTATTAAATCAATTATTTATTGCCCTGCACACTTGTTACTGTATTAAGCCTGTAGTTAACACTAGGGGTATGCATTTTGTTTTCCTTTCTTTAATGCATTCAAGAAACCTCACCTAAAAATATTTCTGTCTAATCAGTTGGCAAATATAAGCAATGATTTTCTACCGAAGCAAAGACTCGGCATAAAGAGCAACCTTCCTTAATCAGCACCCACACCCATCAAGTCAAGCCTTTCAGACAGTGGATCATAATGGAACAGTATTTCTCTCTACCTGCCCTTCCCAGTTCAATCCTCAGTTACAGTTGCATTTCATGTTTCTTTTGCACGTCCCTTTGCATTTTCATTTATTAGCAGTCCATTTAAGCTTGCCTACTGAAGATATAAATCTTTCTAATAGTACGAACTCTCTCAAAATTTAAGACATTTTTTATACTTGCACCTTCAAATCCCTTATACACGAGTTACACACACATATACAGGTGTCCACACTTCTGCAACTGGAATTCTCAGAACCTTCAGCAAATACAAATTTTGCTTTCTTTTGTAGTTAAAGCAACACTTGGCTTTCCAAGCTGTATTTCCTTCTCCCATAACGCCACGCAGAAAGCATCCTTTAGTAGGGTGATATATAGTAGAAGATTTAACAAGAATCAAAAATCGTAACACTGCTGCTATTTAGTAACTTGCACAGAAGCTCAAGAAGCATAGAAGAAAACCATAAGATTAAAAAGGAATTAAAAAAAACCCAAAAAACAAACTCCACAAAACAATGAAATCTCAGTTACTTGCCATGAAGTTAAGGTCTTATCTACATAGCATTTCAGAAACTAATTTATACAGATAAACCCACTGAGGTTATAAATGGCCAATCAGAGGGCCTCTGCTTTACCCAAAATAGTTTCTAACCAGCAGCAGTAAGCAACAGCACAAGAACGAAGCATAAGTCAGTCGTGAGCCAGGGAACTGCAAGCTAACATTCACAGAGCATACTGGTGAAAGTCGTGAACATGTGCCATGGGTATGAAAAAAATAAAAAGTCTTCACAAATGTCAGACATACAGATTATCATCAAACAAGCTGCGCAGCTACCAAGCTGCAATATCAAGCAAATCTAAAATGATCCTTGATTTCCTCTAAAAGAAGGAGAAACAAACCCACTAGACCACATAAAAAAAAAAAAATAAAAAAATCAAACATGTCTGTTAAGTGTAAAGAATCTCCACAGCTAAGGTCAGAACGTATACAACTCATCCAACTGCTGCCATGGTTTCTTCCCAGAGGTGAGAAATACAGGATTTTGACAAGGATCTCACGGTCACCATATCCTGAAAACTACACGTGCTATAGCTGGCACACAGACAAAAGCTACTTCAAAGTATCTGCTCACACACAGATTAGCCACCGCCGGGATTTCTCTGCATACAAAGGAGTCTTTCAGTAACTCCCAAGCCCCATGCAGAACTCCAACACCATACTTGCACTCCACCAAAGCCAGGAGAACAGAGCAGCTAGCGTTACTGCCATACCCATTTCTGAGTGCTCAAGACCAGTAACAGGGACGGAAAAGGCTTCCCCCCAAAAAATAAGCTAGGAACATAAAAATGCTCAAGTTTGAAACTGAGCTTCTGTAGAGAACTGAGGCATGAACGGAAGTGCTGAGGTAACCAAGCAGATGAAACACAAAGTTACTTTGCTTAGAGAAGACTGCAACAGAACCAGCTTTAAAGAACGGCTGTAGCATTTCAACATCCATCCCTTGGTGTCCTACATAGTTCTAGACAACATTTTAAATATAGCACTGGTTTCTTGCTAACAAACTGATTTGCCATTCCCATTCCAAAAAGGAAGAAAACCATTATGGGTTCTAGAATGATATGTCTGTTGCTTACCAATTCCAGATTACAGAATTTTTCACCAACTGTTGGCAATTAAATGTGTCCTTTATCCTGTCTCCAGACACTTTCCAGTTCATATATTCACCTTAATTCTATTAGTTTGTACTACCCTTTTTGGACTATCTGCTACTTTACCATTTCTCTGCTTACCTCCTTCATCTCTCTTTTTCTCCTTACTGGAAAAGGATGGCACTCCTTCTTCATCTTCTCTCCCCCAGGTACCTAAATACACTGTTATTTTATTCCTCATATTCATATTATTTTATTCAATCTCTTTTTTTTTTCTCCCCTCTCACTGCATCCCTCTTAAATGCTCTGAAATTACTTTTATAAATATGACAGAACTGGGGGGGGGAAGCCCTAAAAGGTTGCTTATTAGACACGTAAGTGCCCCAAAGTTCATTAATGCCCAACTATGGACTGATCTGCATCCAGATGCCTTGCAGGGTGTGAAGGGTACCTAAAATTACCACACTATAAAGGTACGCAACACATTCCCCAATAATCTCAGCTCAGCCCACTGGGGATGGTCTGATGAGAAAAGGCTTTCATAAGCAGATACGCAGCATTTTGTGCACACTCTCCAACTGCTCGGTGTATTGTGTGATGGTGGCATTACTTAAAGCTGTTCACCCTGTTGTACATCATCCCTGCTGATCACACTTGCCTGACTGGAGCAGTTCTGTGTCTTCCCTACAGAGATACAGGAAACGCCTCTCTCCATGATACCTGGAATTCCTGTAGCTTTGCAGTGACAACAGTATTTCCAGTGCACAGTGAAGTAAGGCACTGTCTCAGAAGAACTAAGCAAACAAGACAGAGTTCCACAGCAGCAGGAGAATATACAAGTTTATAGTTTGGATTTTTTTGTTGTTGGTTGGTTTTGGAGGATGGCAGGGGAGGCTAGGCAGGAGAAAAAAGGTTAAGGTTAATCACATCCCATAGTTCTGGAAGGCTACCTGGCAATTTAGTTTTGTTTTGGATGGGGAGCTCGGGGTATCATTTCTCTTGTTTAATGCATACCTCCTTCTAGCACTCTTACCAGCTCTTACAGCATCAGTGGATAAGGGAAGAGCAACAAACGGCATCTTCCTGGATTTGTGCAAAGTGTGTGACCCTGTCCCACATGGCATCCTGGTCTCTAAATTGGAAAAACATGTATTTGATGGATGGACCACTTGGTGGATAAGGAATTGGCCGGATGGCCATACGCAGAAGAGTTGCAGTCAACAGCTCAATGTCCAAGCAGGGACCAGTGACGAGTGGAGCCCCTCAAGGATCAGTACTGGTACCGTGGCTGTTTAACATCTTTGACGGCAACCTGGACAGTGGGATCGAGCGCACCCTCGGCAAGTTTGCAGACAACACCAAGCTGTGTCGTGTGGTCGACACGCTGGAGGGAAGGGACACCATCCAGAGGGACCCTGACAGACTGGAGAGGCAGGCCCATGCCAACCTCATGAAGTTCAACAAGGTCAAGTGCAAGGCCCTGCACCTGGGGGCAATCTTGAGCACAAGTACATGCTGGGTGGAGCGTTGATTGAGAGCAGTCCTGAGAGGAAAGACTTGGGGGTGCTGGTTGATGAAAAGCTCAACATGAGCCAACAATGTGCAAGTGCAGCCCAGAAAGCCCCAACCACATCTTGGGCTGCATCAAGAGCAGCATGGCCAGCAGGTCGGAGGTGATTCTCCCCCTCTGCTCTCATGAGACCCCACATGGAGTACTGTGTGCAGCTATGGAGCCCCCCAAAAAAGAGGGACACAGACCTGTTGGAAAGAGTCCAGAGGTGAGCCATTAAGATGGTCAGAAGGCTGGAACACCTCTCTTATGAGGACAGGCTGAGAAAGTTGAGCTTGTTCAGCCTTGAGAACAGAAGGCTCTAGGGAGACCTTACAGTGGACTTCCAGTATCTGAAGGGGGCCTACAAGAAAGCTGGGGAGTGAATGTTTACAAGGACTTGTAGTAATAGGACAAGGGGTAATGGTTTCAAACCGGAAGAGGGTAGATTTAGATTGGACATTAGGAAGAAGTTCTTCACTCTGAGGGTAGTGAGACACTGGAACAGGTTGCCCAGAGAAGCTGTGGATGCTCAGTCACTGGATGTGTTCAAGACCAAGCTGGATGGGACTCTGAGCAACCCGGTCTGGTGGAAGGTGTCCCTGCCCCAGCAGGGGGGTTAGAACTAGATGATCTTTAAGGTCCCTTCCAACCCAAACCATTCTGTGATTCTACAACTCTCTACCCCTGTGTCCCTTCAATGATTAAAACTACTACAGAACAGAATACCTGCACTCTGGCCCCTTCTGCAAATTCTGCAAATTCTGAATCTGCCCTGAAGTGGTTCAGCAGCTGGACTAGATGATCTTACTAGACCATAAGTCACTTCCAATTGAAATATTATTCTACTTCCCTCTCTGCTCATCACAATCTGAATATCCCTTTTAAAAAAAACAAACACTCAAAAAACCCAAACCAAAATGAAACAAACCAAAAACCCATACAACATATAGCATCATCAGGAGATTCAGCTTGCAGTGCTGGAAGAACCACCCGCCTGAAGGTAATGGTTACTTTTTTTGATGGAGAATAAAGGAGGAAGGATGACTTACTCTTACTCCATGACCGATTTCTACGATGTACTTCATTTAAAAGTTAAGATACACAAACAAGTTGCTCCAAAATGGGTCAGGATCTGAAGCCATCTAGCTACTGTTAGCACAACTGCCTGTGATAGACATGAAGCAATTGAGTTGCAAAGTGAGCTGCTTTCCATTTACCGCAAAGCAAGAACACTGCACGCGGGAAGTTACAGCAGAGTAGCTGAGAACCTGCACGTTCACATCCGTATCTTATCTTGCGGTAACTTGTTGTTACATTTGTGTATTTAGACACCACATCTCACTTCCCCTACTGTAAGAATGGGGATAGTAGATCTTCCTTACTTCATAGAAATATTTCAGAATAGGTATGTCAGAGACAATGAGGCAGGCGGATGCTACAGAAAATACACGTTGAGTAAAGAGAACATTTATTGATGAAACTGAAATTTAAGGGAGGGAGGAGACGGAGCTGAAAGACCTTCCAAACACCCCCAAACACAGCTCTTAACCCACATTCTCCCAGTGCCCTGACTTTCTGCTACGCTGCAATTCTGACTCCTCTACCAAGGCTTCACCACCACTCAGCGGTGCCTTTGTAAAAGTCAGTCTTCCAAATCATACTCTTCCCTACGGACTACTTCTGCAAGACCACTTCTTACTCACTCATCCCCTGGTCAAGATTCTGGTCTGTTCCTGGCTCTGCATGCTCCTCAGCCTTGAGATGAGCCATGAGGAAGAGGGTACGCCTCTGGGCTATGAGAAATGTCCACACAAGTGGGAAACAGAAGAAAAAGAAGAGCAAAATAAATTTTGGGTTTCCCCCTCTGGATCTCATATACAGGCACCCATTTGAAAAACAAACCCCCAAAAACTTCAAGAGGCCTGAAGGGCCTATTCAACCCATTGAAACAATCCAAGAAGAATGGGAAAATGCCACAGTAATAAATACAGCTGAGGAGAGAGACCTCACCAACCTGCTATCAGGGCCCTACCATAAACCAGCTTTTATATAAAGCAAGCATATAATCTATATGAGTGTACAGTTCACCAATATTCTAGGACATGTTAAGGAGAGAGGAAAAAAAAATAGACCACAAAACACCAAGCAAACAAACAAACAAACCAACCCAAACACACACACACACACACACACAAAAAAAAAAACCAACCACAAAAAAAAACCAACCCAAAAACCAACCCAAAACAAAACACAAAAATAAGACAAAACAAAACCAACAGTGAGGCTACCAGACTTCTAGCATTCTTTTTACCATGGTTAGCCATTTTCCCACTTCTCTTTTTTAATCCCTCATTCCCCATAGCTCCTTCTACTTCATCTTCACTTGTTCTTTTTCTGCTCTGAGTAACCCAGGATACTTACATTTCTTCCTTCCTCTCAGCCTATGTTCATCTTATGTATCTTTGCCCTCAATCACATACAACTTTTATAAGCTAAGAATATTTACCTGGAGAGAAATTAATAAGATATGTCACAGAATAAATAAGCTTCCTGCACATTTTTTTTTAATCTATTAGAGGAAAAAAATAAATTTCACATTAACCAACTCTAATGAATAGATGCTGGCATTTTGCTATTAGAAGTCCCACATAAAATTACTAACAGAAGCGCTCAGTCATTCGTTTTTCATATATCCACTAGATGTTGTAGCTTATTCTTGAGAAACTAGTTTGATCTCTATCATCAAGACAAATTCTGCCTCTCCAGCAGCGGTCCTGTGAATACAGCTTTGCCAATAAATCATCAGTCAGTGACCACGCACCTCTCTGAGGCACAATGCAACTGACATAAGCTGCCTAAAAACTCTCATCTTCTTGACTTGCTACATGTTTGTTTGTTTCTTTACTCAAGAGATTTAGCATATGCCATTCTTGAAATCCAAAACATAAGGTTACAGACATACTCCAGGCTACCTAAAGGGGCAGGGCAGTGTGTCCTGCACACTAACTGGGATAAACTGAGATACTGAGGTCAACAAGAAGACAATCCGGGCCAAACCCAGAATTAAAAAACAAAACAAAACAAAACAAAACACCACCCCAGAGGAAAAAAAGTAACAACTAGCTGATTTCTTAAATACCCCAGAAAAGAAAGAGCTGTATCTGTTCCTACTTGAAACAGTTCACGATGTCCATCTCTCCTACATGACAAAATGTCAAGATACCTTAAGCAAGCACACAGCTTTCTTCCAGAACCCACCTGTAAGACAGAGAGCACTGCTAAGCCTTGACTGCGACAGAGCCGATGCTCTGTCACAAGAGACTATAGAATTAAACTGGTTGCCTCCAGAGATGCATCTTTGCCGCAGTTCATTGGTGAACTTTTGCAATAGTTTAGCAGGTAGCCTCTCCATCAAGAGGTTTAACTGATGAAAAGAAGGTAACAGCAAATGCTCTCTCATTAACTTATCCCAGTGGTAAGCAAGCTCATTTTAACAAATCATGAAACAGAGCTATTCTAAACTTCACGCTCTGCCACTAAATCAATGTTTTCTTGACCATGTTTTTTCAAGTAAGAAACAAAAAGAGCCATCAAGAAGAAAAACAGTTACAATCAGCCGGACAATTAGTTCACTAAGAAATCAAACAGTAGCCACGAAAGTATTGTTAGCCCAAATTTATGGGTCAAGGACCGTCTTGATAATTACAATACAAATTAATGAAGACTTAAAGGTATGTAGCAAAAAAAAAAATAAATTAGTGAACCAGTGTGCTTATTAACAGCATTGTTCGTGGGGGAGAAAGTAGAAATACTAATGCATTTTATAAGGTAGTAATTTAAAGGGGTACTAAAAGAGGTAAATAAAAAGGTAATCAATTTAAAGAGGTAATAATTTACGATCAGACTTATTGCCTTATGCTGCCAGACAGAAAGGTAAAACAGAAGGATGAAAGAAACCCTTTGCCTCGCTTTCTACCCCCGCTCTACGTTTCTATAGCTACACTCAGAGGAAACAAGGCAAGCATGGAACTTGCAGTGGCAATAGCCCAAAAGGCAGCAAGCTGCCCACGGAACAGAGACGATCTCCGAACTGCAAAACCCAAATCACGCCTCTGGAGCAGACTGCGGGCTCAGTCCTTTCCCCCTGGCAACTACCGCCAGAAGCAATCAGCCGCGCAACCTGCGCACGCCGGCCGCGGGGAGAAAGGAGACGACAGGACTCAGCCCGCTTCCCTCATCGTCCTTCCCGCTCTCCGACCACACCTCCCTGGGTAGCCTATTCCACTGTTCTACCACCCTCAATGTAAAGAAGTTCTTC
>WTSP01026351.1:0-27786 GCA_025331215.1 Actenoides lindsayi
TGCTTCCAGCTGGGTTTAGTACCATTGGCCACTACTCTCTGGGCCCGTCCGTCCAGCCAGTGCTTGATCCAGCAGATCGTATTCTCACCCAGGTCATGAGCAGCCAGTTTTTCCATTAGAAATCTATGAGGAACAGTGTCAAATGCCTTCCGGAAGTCCAGGTAGACCACATCCACAGCCATTCCCTCGTCCAGTAGTTGGGTCATCTTGTGACAGAATATTGGTCTCAAAACCTCACCAGTCACCAGTCTGATTAAACCACTTAAGGACAGCAGTGCTGCAGCTCCATGTTCTCTAACAGGACCCTTGGGAGCTGTAAAGCGTTTGTTTGGGATCACAAGTCCAGGGAGCGATCCTCAAGTGGAAATGGGCTGACTTTCAAAAGTAGAGGCATCAAAAAGCACAACAAATTTGCACCTAGTTTATAGGAGTCGGGTTAAGTATTTTTATTTTTTGCTTTCATATGATATCAAAACTCAGAGCAGTAATAAGAATCACACTGGGTACCACCATACTGTGGACTGAAGTGATCAGAGAACTATTACACTGTTGGCTCAGACCAGTTCCACAATGATTTTTTAATTCCAAAAGGTAATTTTTCCTTGAAGGCTTTTACTAGTTCAAAGAAAATCAAATCAAATCCCTCCTGCTCCAATAAATTTTTCAAATCAATTTTCAAATATCTGAGAAAACAAAAAAGCCAGCTTCCAAATGTTCCTAGTACTTCAATATCCCTGTGAAGTGAGTAAAAGGACGAGAAAACCTCCCTTCAGTGCATGCGTTATGAAGCCAAGAACACAACCTAACACCACAAACAGCAGCAGCAGTATGAAAAATCAAGAGCAGAAGCTTTAGAAACTCACAGAGTCAGAGAAGTCCAAGCTATCAAACTACAAAAATTAGTAAAGCTTTATACCAGAATTTCTCTTCTTCTTGTCCCAGAATTAAAATGCTACAGTACTCCAGCCACCCCTATCCGTTTCAAACAACCACCACATATCTATCACTTGGCACTATAGGCAGGCTTGAACCCCCCATCTCAACCGAGCAGGGAAACATCCCTGCTCCCAGGAAATACTGGCCTCCAGATGAGGTGTGAGGCCACCACCAGTGTGGGGCACGGGTCTCGGCATGGCAGCACCTGGCTTAAGGGTCACTGCAAACTCCACAGCACCAGCACCTTGCTACGGTGCTCACAAGCCTTCGCGGTTTCTAAGGGAAGAAAATGAATAATTGCCTGATTTTCACAAGTTCAGATCCAATTTGCCCATCGAAGGGAGGTGGCTGTGTCTGTGGAGCTTGTGAGCCCTGACAGCTCCTGATGAATTCAAGGAAACAGTTGGGTGATGAACACACAAAAATCTGCCTCTCCACTTCTCCGCCACGAAGGTGATCTTTGATCAAACTTTCTTTTGCTAAGCTGTGAGTGGTAAACGAGAGAACACAAGCTGCTACATCAAACAAAAGAAGTAGCGGTCAAATCCAGCACTGGCTGTGGCATGGCTTTACAGTCAAAATCAGATGTTAGAAGGAGAAAAGGCCAAGCTCTCCCACTGCATACAGTAGAGGTGACACCAGCCTTTGCTCCCTGAAAGTTCAAGTGAAACTTGATTTACAGCCACACCTTAGGTGGTGGGCAAGCACTAGGAGAGTGGAGAGAGATCTGGACAAAGAGTGATGGGAGGCGGGGGCAACGGGCTCCCTTAGTATTATAAAAATGCATCTTACTCTGTTTTAATCAATGAACCTTATCCAGCAATCAAGGCAGATATATAATAAGCTGAGCTACTCTGTAAATCTAAACATTCCCCACAAATAGAAAAGATACAGCCTGAGCTCTCTGATTGTTACTACGGCAACTATCTAAAATGAAAATCTTGTTAACCCTTTGCATGCTGTAGCCACCCATGCATCAGTGTTAGCTGACTTCTGCGCACTTATCTCTCCTTTTTCCCCCTCAAGAAATTCATAATTGTATTGCTTCACAGTAGTTATGCTCTGGGTATCCTATTTGAGACTGAAAGGACTGCAATAGGTGGTAGCTTCGTATGTACAGATGAGTTTTGTTACTTGTTTATTACTGGGATTATAGTTCAAAAAACAACTAATAAAACGCAAGAGGAAATCTGTAGATTACTCCACAAGGCCCTGGATTTTGATTAAAACCTTGACAACAGGAATTGGATGCTTTCTAGTAAACCCCACCACAGCTTTTTTTCTTTTAGTTATGAAATAATTTAATGGTAAACAGTGTATTTGCCAGAGGAATTATTTCTCTATAGTGCATTATAAATAGGCTACTTTCAAAATGCTTTTTTTTTAAAGCTTCTGTTTAAGTACTGCATAGAAGACTGCTAGCTATTTTAACAAAAACAATGTATTAACCACAGTGCTTTGAAAGTTAATAGGCAGGTATTGGACTTGAAATGTCTCAGAATTACAAGAAAATTCGGACAAATGAGAAAACTGGCTAATTTCTACAAGAGTGCAGACAATCTGACAATCAGATTTATACTTGTATCTACCTGAATATTGAAACGGTTTTATCATAACATCAATGGGGCAGTATCATGACAAAATGAAATTCTCACAACTCACTGCTGAAAACTGAAGCCATAGAAATTCTTCTGTATTTGGAGGAAACTTGATGTGGCCCATGGACATCAACTCTACTGATTCTTTTACTTCACGCCTACCATGTAATTAAGAAAGACTCTTCACTGCTAGGCAGAATTCACCTCTTTATGGCATTCCCATGTTATTGAAGACAAATATGCACCATATCAATTGATTCCTATTGAACAAGAAATGCTCAGCTGGTATTTTACTGCATTCACTTCAGTTAACATCAATAAAGTTAAAAGGTCTTGGACATTTTTGCACAACTGAGTAACATACATGTAGCTTGAACAAATTAATGAATATAAGAATTTTCTTTATAAGAGAAAAAGCTACATGTAACCGAGCATATATAACTTGAGGTGATTCAAGTAGTGCGTATCTTAAGATCTTATTGCAATGTTGTCCATGTTAAATTGAAGTTTATCAAATTTCCACTACATTAAATTAAAGTTTCCATTTACAACTGAAATGGAAGAATAACCAAACTGAGTATTTTAAGATTAGTGAAATATCAATATTACAATACACAGTGTTATTAAAAGGAAAGGTTGAATAAATTTTTTTAAGTTTGCCTAGAACTGTTTCAAACTTTGAGAAAAGGACTACTTTAAAAAAAGAAATTGGATTCTCTTATACATATATATGTCAGTGCATGATGTTAGAAGTTAGAAATCTAATATGTGTTAATCTTATTTACAGAAAATAGAACCCATTAAAGTGAATAACCTAGCTTTCTTTTCTTCTTCTTAATCACCACCTATGTTTCGAAAATGCTCACAGATTTGCCAGCACTGTACACAAACTGAAGAAGAGACTACTAGCACTGGGCAAAAACCACACCTCTGGTCTCACCCCAAAATTTTTAAGGTGTTTGTAGTAAATCCAGCTAATTTAAGCTTTTGGATCAGGATGAGGGAGGTGCACAACACATATAAGGACAATGCTGGAATATACATAGGTAAGAAAATGTTCCCAAGGAGAATGACATGAATTACTTTTTCTGACTCAGGATACCTTCCAACTGTATTTTTCAACATCTGAAATACTTCCAATTTTTCTGTAACTAATCTGTTATACAGTGTTAAAAGTAATTTACTTTTCACTTTTTTTTTTAAATCATTTTTATGAAGTCAAATGGACATTTGCTAGAGTTAAATCTCACATTTACAATACTATGATGACTAGATTCATCCTAGAGGCTTTCCAAACATCAAGCCTATTTATCAGTTTTGGATTATTTGCCAGGAATATGTTCAAAATAATCTAGAAATGTACATCCTAGTCAACATACTATACATATAAGCATTTTTCAGTAATTCTAGGAATGTATATCAACCCTAGTTTTCCAATATATTATTCCAAGTAAATAAATAAATAAATCAATCAAAACAAAACAACCAACCCTAAGTGTTACCAATTCATCAGTTTTGCTTGGTGGACTTTTTATCCCCCCCACACCACCTCATTTCCATATTACCTTTAAATTGCTGTGTTTGACTAACTTTCCTGTTAACTAACCAACTTGAAGACTCTGTATCTCTCATAAAAAAAGAGATCTCTTATAAAAATAAGTGCACTACTGGAATCTATAGGCAGTTCAAAGAAAACTTCACAGAAATATATTATTACTCAGTAATGAAAAAATTAGTCTTTCCAATTTTTGTAAACATTTAAGAATATACGATTTTGCAAAACATGATTTGGGGAAAAAACCCAAACACTCCTTATCCTTTAGATCAATAATGATAATAAAGAATACAGAAAAATATTCCAGATTCTGGCTAATTGTGTTACAAACCCTTTACTTGTTCTCTTTAAACTTAGCACTGGCTTAAAGTGTGCAAAATAAAATATTCAGTGTCATTTCATGCAAATTCCAGGTTCAATACTAACAATTAACAAAGGTAATCCTATCTGTCCAGGTGTACCTATTCAGTTATGTAGACTCATTTATAGTTCCCTAATAGACAAGCAAATAGACAATGGATCGTATTTTACTCTCAGCAACACAGACACTATTCCCATTGATGTCAAAAGGAATTGCACCTGTGGTTCAGACAACAGAATTTAACTCAGTCTTCGCAAGTCATCCTGTGTAGTTTCTGCACTGTCAAAGATTTTATGATGTTAATAATTTCATTCTGAATTTAAAGGAAAAAAACCCCAGCTGTGCTCCTCCTCCCCTCACCCCTTACACACGAAGGCTGATCCTTCAGGTGTTTTATTCCAGCATCAGCAGGAGCTTCTGTGGGTCAAAACTCAAGGATTACAAGCTTTGGATCGCATAAACATTTACCCATAAGGAAGAAAAGAACTACTTTTTCTATTTTATTGTGCTTCATAAAAGCAGGTAATACCTCCCTTAATTTCTTTTATGTATACCATCAATATTTATAGTTCATGCAAATGCCATGACCAGACAGCAAAGAATTCAATCAATTTTTTTAAAATTTTTTTTTTCTGAAAATGATTTCCAACTAAAGGATTACCAATGAACTTAATCATCACATAGAAAACCACGAAGTGGACACAATCCTGCTCTCCGTGAAATCAGTGATACACCATTGCTCATATATATATATCCCCAACATTTCTGTGTGCTATATGAACAAACTCTGATTAGAGGAAAATGGACAGAATGAAGCAAAAGACATCCCAACTACAGTACGCAAGGAGAACAGTAAAAGTTGGGATACTAAAATATTGACAGCATTAGAAGTAGAATGGAACATAATTAACTTGGCGAAAGGATGCCAATATCATGTAAATAAATTCAATGACACACAGTTCATTCTAAGAACTTGAATTTTATATACCTGCGCTTCCTGCTAAATGCATCCTTGTGTGTTCTCCAGCATCGTTTTGCAGGCACTTCAACCAGGAGGAGATCCAGGCAGCTACGCTCCTACAGTTTTTCCTCTAAGTTTGCTGCAGCTAAGAATGACTATGTATTTAGGGATTATGATCAAGGACACCTGCAGTATCATACTCTTTAACTGCATTTGAGGACATGTACTTTGCAAAAGCTTCACTATTTCTCTCCCAGAGGAACAGTGTTTCTTTGCACTGATGTTTCAAAAAAAAAAAAAAAAATTATTTCAACGTCTCTATAGAGTTATAGATTTAAATCCTTACTTGAGAAGCTGAAAAGGCTTCTCAGGTAAAGTGCGTGCTAACATTGTGCCTTCTGTACTTGGGGAACAGGTCCTGCCCAAAGGACATTGGAAGAAGGGAATAAGCAGAGCCCATACTATAAAATCTATTTATGTAAAAATACCTATAATTTTGTTTTTTCTACTATTTTTAACAATACTTACTTCAGCAATGAACAGTTAGCTGAGAGTATCCCTATTACAAGCACTCATGGTCAGTTAGGCTTTGTCTATGAAAGTCACTAAATTTTATTTTACTTCCCAAAGAGTTTGCGTGAAGGAAGTATTAAACATTCCTTTTCTAATATCAGGTCTGAAAGAATTCAAACACATATATGTTACCTAAAAACAAAACAAACATGGCATAAATTTGGCAGGAACAGATTTATTTGAATATTCAAATGACTTATTTGAAGAATTCATCCATTTTAAAATCAGTTTCACAGACACATCACCAATAGAAATGACATTGAAAGCAGAGATACCCTATAAAAATTAAAACCAGAGAGAGCGAGTAAGGGCATTACATGAGAAAAGCTCTAAAAACACTCTCTGAATCACTGTTTTACTTAATTACAGAATTTTTAAGAGCCAAGATGAAGGATCTAGCCTCGTTTAATAAACTGTGGCCATGGTGTCTTTTATCAGTAGAAGTTTTGCTAGCTTTCATTAGTTCTGAAAGATTTAATGCTTAATAGATTGAATAACTAGAATTTATACTAGCAGTTATTCAGGTTCCTGACTCTTTTTTTACATGGATATTTTATGTTTTAGCAATCTTTGTCTTACTTTTCATAATATTCTCTTATACTTTGTATTTCAGTTGATGTTTTAGCGACTGTTAATAAAAAAGAAGCAGCAAGATCTATGAGGGGAGTCCTGAAATCTTCCTCTTTCTCATTCGGAACATCACTATTAAATTCAGAAATCATTCAGCAGACATTAGGTAATCACCATTACACTGAAGGATTACATTATATAACAACAGCTGCACCAACTTGTATTAAGAAACATTTGACTTCAAACTACATGCTAAAATCAACAGGAATATACTATCTTAAATACTTGAGCAAAACTCAGTAAAAGATACAGTAGGCAAACATTGTAGTCAGCTCAGCAGTGATTACCAACTCATGCTCCAAATTCACTATAAAATGAAAATCAATATTTCCACAAGTTCCTGCAACATAAAAGATAACCTTCATTGATTTTTCTAGACTTAGGCCTCACTGATAAAATCTAATATAAATTTTCAACCACGAGGATTTGGATCAGAGCAGGGGTGATAAGTCCTGCACATCTCTTAAGAGGTGGAGAATTTTTTTTTTAAAGTGCACGTTCATACTATTTATAATTTGCCCTGTGCAAGTGAAAGCCTTTTCCACCAGTGCTATCAGGAATCTCTTCTAATTTTTATTACTGTGAGGCTAAAGCCTGTTCCAGATAATTTGGAAATTTCAGGGGAATTGTGATAGGGCTGATGGTGCAGCCCTGGCTGACTTGAGAAAAGAGCTAACCCGTAATAGCCTCCATGGCCGTGCTGATTAAATGTTGCCATAGATGAAAGGCCTGCCATCGCCGCAATAAATTAACCAATCACACAAATCCCAAGTCAGTGCTAATCCTTCCTTGATACTCTGATCCTCTGATCAGCTCAAGGAGGTAAAGAAACTGGCTTGTGACGCTTGGTGCTCTAACCCCTGGATTTCATGTACACAACGAGCTAATGATATCTTGCTGACCAGTTCAATGGGATGAACTTCTCTCACAACCCTTAGGGAACACTGTGGCCTTCTTTAAAAAAAATGACAAGCACATGGCAGGTTTTGTGTTTCATTACGACACTGCCAGAAAACTAAACCAGCACTTGTTAACCACAATAAGCATCAAACTGACGTTTGCTATAAAGTATGTTGTATTTTATAAGTGTAAGTGATGGATTAAACAGGAACTGAGACACTAAACCAAGAATAACTGTTCAAGTAAATGTGATTAAGCTACCCACCTTTGGATAGGGAAGTTTGCTACCTTTCCTGATAGCCCAATTTTTATCCTGTTCTCACAGTTTGGGGAGTGGGAGCAGGAAGGAGGATGGATCCACATATCCAAGAATGTGACAGAGAGGAAAAGTCCCTTTACCTCTTACACACTCGCTCAATTGTACTGCCACAGCGTGATTATAGTCAGATTTAGACATAGACTCATTTAATCAATTAACAGAAGGCCTGAACACATGCAGCATTTTCTCATTAATTATGTGAATGCTGCCTTTCCAATACACTTTGTGAAATTGAGTCTGTGCAGTCTGCATTAGTGTACTTCATAATTGGGGAAACTCTTTTTGTTTTGCAGTAATTGGCTGCTAAAAGTAAGAAAGCTCTGGGGCTTGCCTCTAGGGCTTCCACACATAAAGAGTTTTGAAAGTACTTCATTATCTCTCCTGGACAGTTCTGTGAAATTAAAACTGGTTTTCCTTTCTTTGAGGAAGTGGTTTGAAGTAGAGTTCCCAGAAAATGTCCATGCACGTGTGGTGTGTGCACGGGCATGTATGTCTGTGTGCATGCAAACATACACACACACGTAAAATCATGTAACTCTGGACTATCTCAGAGACTGTTATAACTGAAGTCAACACAAACATGAAGCACACAGGATTCAGCCACTAGCAGTTAATTTTCTTGATGGTTGATAGGTCTCCAGATATAAGTGGGTTGCTCAAATTCTTCAAGAATGATTTCTTTTTCCAAACTTACACAATCAAAGTCAATCATCCTGGAGTGATTTGCCAAGATAAGTTCCTAAGATTTGGGAAGGTGTCCAACTGGTCAGACTGCATATATAATTTATAGAAACTATTGTGTAATTTGAAAGAGCCATAGGCTCTAGAGAACTAAGTCACTACGCTTTATTGCCTATCTTTGACCCCTTCGTACTTTTTTTTTCTCTCTCTTGGAGAGACATGCACACATGGGCTCTGCTGCTGCCACCATATCCCTCCCCACGACTTTCCTAGCTAACCTCTTCACACTGCTGTCTCACAACAGTTAGCCCAGAAGCAAGTCTCATGGGAATTAATTAGTAAGAACATTACAAAAAGGCAGCTCCCTCCCTGCAAGACACTGTGAGCCAGCATTTCCCAGTAACATGGCTACCTCTGGCAAAAACCATCTTCCAAGAACAGCAGATGTTAGTGCAGTCCAGAAAGGTACTTAAAGTACATTTTATTCAATAGAACCACAGGGGTTGGAAGAAATTAAATGGGGCTCTTCTGTCAGATTTAATCCTTTTGATTTTATCTCTGATGCCTCATACAGGCTAATGTGTATCTACTTCAATGCTGCACTTATTCAAGTTAACTATACTGAACACTTAATATTTTAACTTCTACTGGCTATCAGAGCAATACAGATCATTCTTTATCATAAATCATTAATATAATATGCTTTAAAAATGATACCTTGTGGAAGTGGTTTTTGCATACACAGAGATTCTCAGACTTGATAGCCCATGGTAAAGCTTAAACTAAAATGATTGATAGTTTAATAATTTAATAAAGAAAAAAATCAAGGCTGATTATTTACATATATAAGTATTTATACCTTATGAGGAAGGACAGAACTTGTCATGTTCTTCAGAATGAATGCTCTTGGTATATATCCCTTGCTTTATAATTGCCAAGGTTTGGGGTTGGGCCGTCCGCTAAAAGAATGACAGCTTGCTCTCTATTTAATCCCTTTTCCACCCCAAAGGGGAAGAGAAAAGGAATAAGGGAGAGAGACTTATGGATTAGAAAAATAAGCCAGATTTAATAAAAATACTACTAATAAAATGAAGCAAATAAAAATACATACAAAACCAATATCAAACCCAACACCCCTGATGGCAATTATGTTACCATCATCACTGATGCTGTGAAGCAGACACTGGGCAAGTCCCAGAATGGACTCAGTGGCAGATGGGAACAGAATTCAGGAGCTGGATTCTCAAACTGGATTCAGGAACACACAGACTGGGATCAAATCAGAATGGACAGTCTTACTTGGACACCAGCCATTGAAGGAGAGAGCTTGACTCTCATGACCCCTCAGTTTTCTACTGAATATGACCTATATGGGATGTAATCCCTTGTTGGTCAGTTCAGTGTCACCTGTCCTGTCTGCTCCTCCCCAGAGGCGTGGCTTTTTACTTTCTGCACCCCTCAATGTGGTACATAAGATTTAGCAGTGACCTTGGTCTGCACACCAATCCTTGGTAGTAACTCTAAACATGAAGCATTATCACTGTTGGGAGCAGACATTGTCTGCAAAAATATGCTGGCAACTTCAGAAAGTGCAGCTCCTTAGAAGAGCTTTAGCCAAAAAGTAAAATCACTGAACAGAATTAGTTCTTTTCTAACTCAAACCAGGACAATAATGTAAATGGATTTTATTCCACAATAGCATTACACTAAGAAAAAGACGCATTCCATCTTTGCTGAGTTAAGGACTTCTCTAAGGCCAAAAGTATCCCCTGCCAACTAATGCAATGGCCTTGGACATATCTGAACCTCTCCTTCTCCATACCACTGGGCTTCCTAACAACTCTAAACTTAACCTTTCATTTGAGCAAGGTTGCACCATATTTTCGCATCAAGATCTCTATTTCTGCCTGCACAAGTAAAAGCTGAAAAAAATACACATACATCAGTAATTGTGCACATGAAGCTTCAGGCCCACAGATGGAGTCCATGCTCTGAAAACTTCAGTCACTGGCTAACAAAAACTCTATCACCTGCTTTTCTGCAAATAGCATGGATAGACTAGCTTACAATATCTTTTGAGAAGCTAAAATAGCATTCAGAAGGGAGATTTATAGCACTATATTCATCTTTTCTCATGAAATCATAAAATTCATAGAGCAGCAGGCATAGAATCCATTGCAAAGAAATCAGTAAAGAAGGCAATAGGAAAGAGAGCTTGCTCAATTTTTCTGGGAACAGAGAAGGTGGACTTCATCGAAAGATTGACTCCTTTATATTTCTGCTGGAATTTTTCTATTACTGTTTAAAAAAAAAAAGAAAAAGAAAAAGAAAAAGAAAAAAGAAAACCATCTTTGTATTTCAAATAACCTCCAATATATGACATCCTACACTACTATTATGGAAACTTAAAAAATTAAAAGACCCATAGATTTTCTTAATGTATTTATGAGTATATAAAAATAGACCTTACTATGTCCTTCACTTCAGGTGACAATTTCACTGACAGCATTGTCTATTTTCTCTGAATAATGGTCCCAAGCAAGTGGATGAATTTGTTGCAAGGAAAGCTGTCTTCATTTTGATTTTCTCCATTTCCATTAGGTCCCTGTTTAGATAACTCTTTAATTACTGGGTGCACAATGTTTTAAATTTTCATTTCAAATGTGCTAATGTACATTTCCATCACCAGTGTCTGCAAAAAGGGATGCGAAGTTCATCCCCCATGTTGGTGCTGTTTTAGGCACAGTATCATGGTGTTATTTTAAGGTCAACACTATGCTCGGAGTGATTTTACAAAGAAAGTGGGTCAATTAGGTAACTGTGTAATGTACCTAAACATGACCAGCTCTATAGGCAGATTTACCATTAAATAACAAGGGTAGGGATGCAAAAATACAAGTGTGCAATAAGAACTGATTTAAAAGAACTAACTCATGCATTTCCATGTGCAAGCTATATGATCTTACTGAATTCTTTGTCAAAGAACAAAGTAATCAAATTTTAAAGTTTTTACTACAATAACCTTGGATCCTCTAGGGAATATTCAGTGAAATATGAGAGAGGTTTTAATACCTGGAAGCACAGCTGCATTATGGTGAGGTCAATTTAGGAGCACTATTGAGACTCTAGGCCATAATGACTCCATATGGAGCCAGATAGTAGCTAAGGTAATAAACTTTCACAGTGTGATTTCTTTGCTCAGTGCAATACTAGAATAATTCGGCAGTTACTCATCTTTCATTCAATGGAGAGGGCTTTCTTCTCCCTTTTTTAAGAGCTACCATGTGCTCACGCTTTCCTCCTCATCACAGAAGGTTTACAAATCCAAAGAAAACATTAACTGGATTCCAAATGAAAAACTGAATTTTATGAGTGTCTGAATGCTGTAGAAAAAGGAAATGCCTCAGTCCTCAACCCCTACACAAAGATGTTTCCGTTTGTCTTAGAAACTGGTGTTAAATGGATATTGGCCTTAGCTTCCAGAGTACTAAGACACTAAATGCATTTGAGGACAGAGAAATAAGAAATTGGGGACAGCTGCAGACAGCAGATTTGGGACACTGGTATCATGTATGTAACAAATCTTTATTAATAAGTACATTAAATCCCATATTTTTCATTTATAACCACTGCATAATTTCCTGTTAACACTTCATGTAAATTCCAGATAAGGTAATAATTTTTTTTCAGAATTCTATTTCTGTTTCATTATATGTTCTACACTCTGCCCCACAGGTCAGTCGCATGATTGAAGTTTTATGCCTCATTAAAATTCCCCTAGTTAAAACATGGAGACAGAATTTTGGTAATTCCTTTTTCCACAACTACAATTAACCATTCCACTGGATTCTTGTATTCCTGCAATCCAAGTTTAAAAATTACTGTATGGTGAGATGGTCAAGGGGTCTAAATGTCCTAAACATAAGACTCTTATCTTTCTTTGCTCCCAACGACTGAAAAACCTTGCACTACCACCTCCCAGTTCAGTATTTCTAGCTAGCAGCTGCTATCAGAAACCTAAATAACAAAAATATGCAAACTTGCACACTAATTCCCTTTGGAGATAGATCTTGGCTGCAGCCCTGTCATAAATCAGAGAATTTCGATATGAAATGAGGCAAGCAGCTCTAATCATTTCTGCATTTCAAATTGGATCACTGGCTCAATCACTGGGCTTTTTTAAACTGCTTGCCTAAGAGCAAATGTGAGGCGGGAGATAATTCTGAAGAAATCTCTTCTTTTGTGGCCGTAGAACTCTTTTAACTGTTTCAAGACTGAAGGCCACATTTCAGTGATAATAACATATATCTGCTGTGAGAGATATGGATCCTTAAAGACATCTTTCCTCTCTTTCAACTCATAGAATTTCATCAATATCTGCATACATTATATATATTAATATATGTGCATGTGCATATGCGTGTTTGTGTGCATAAAAAGAGAGAGAGAGAAAAGAAGAGAGAAACATCTGACATGTAGCCTCAGTATTTTTCCCTTTAGAAATTTCTCTTCTGACTTGACTGACTCGGTGTGGGTTTCAATTGATGCAGGAACCACGTAGTTAACTTTGTACACATATATGCAGGCACTTTGGAAATTCATTTAACAATGGAAACAAAACTGAAAAGAAACAAGGGAGGAAATTTAAGCTACGGGCTATCAGCTTTGGGAGCCCACTAACCCTCATCTGCTCAGGGTTTGGATTAGAAAAAAGTCAAACAAATAATCAAGGTAAACAAAGGTCTTCAGTAATCACATACAACATCCAAAGGCCTCCTCCTTACCCACCAAAGTCATGAAACTCTCCATTACTATACCACTGATTTTTTATTTTTATACTTTATATATATCGTAAAAAATTACCCTTAAAATTACTGTGTTAAACAGCATCCTCTTTACTCTCTATTTTTATACTCAGAGTATCCTCTCTTTTACACCCAAATGATACTATGTAGGTTTGTTGCAGTTTCAGTGTCCTCACTGCAGTGCTTTGAAATTGAATATAACTCTATTATCAGTAGGCTTTTGTAATCTCGTGTAAGCCTAATAGTGATCAGATGGAATTTTACAGCTACGCCTCCTGCATTTTGGGAACTAATTTAAAATGTTTATCAAATTTTTGTTTTACACAGAAAAAAAATAATTCACCTTCTGAGTATTTTTTTGTCTCCTATTTTCACCTTCTAATGCCTCATATTCTATTTTCCTTCTGGGAGCTGAATACATAATTTTTGGATACGTAATTTTCTGTTCCCTCTCCCTACATTCCCTTGTTTTAATACAATTTAATAAACTGCTTCATTCAACACTGATCCAGAGTTTTGATGATTTTAGTATCACTGCACAGCATTAGTGGTGCAGACACAAAGCAAGTAACGCTGTTTTGGATTCTTCTATCTTTGAATATATACTGGTAGGTGAGAGCATCCCCACATTCTGGACTGCCTCCCATCCATGATTCTGTCAGGGTTTAAAAATATACATATGCTTGTATGTGTATATATATATATATATGTACCTTTTTCAGGCAGCTTGACAGCTACAAGTGCCATATTGTTAGTGTTCTCCTATTCTTCTGCTATGTATCCATAAATGGCAAATCTAAAGAACTCCTGTCAGGATTGCCAGATAATATGCTGAGGAGCCCAGTTCACCAATAGAAGTGACTTTGCACCTCATGGCACGTAATATTGAAATCTGGAGCCAGCACATCCATGGAGTTCAAATGATGCTGTGGGGTCTCCTGTAGCTGGCTCTTCTCCTTGGTAATGGTTTTGGCTTAGTGAAGTCTCTGAATTCATTCCCCCTTTGCCTGAGTGAAGTTTGGAATAAGGATAAACCCCAAAGTGATTCAATATCTCCAGAAATCTATGCCTTTAAGTGCAGTAACACTGGCTGTTGGACTACCTGAGATCAGTGCTCAGTAGCTGGGCACTATTCTACAGGACCTGCAAAATCAGGCCATGAACCAGCATAACTAAACACCCAAGCCCAGTAACACTAACAACCAGACTGAAGTTACTCTTTTACTCTTCTATTCAAAACAATACTCCAATGTTAATACATCAAGCCTCATGGGGTCTTGCCCATTAAGTTTGAGGATTTGAATCTCATGAATGTGGAATCTGCATTGTTCTCAGCTGAGGTCACTTTGCTGAGCATGTAGGAACACATGGGCTGCTTCAGCAGCTTACAAGTGTAACAGAATTGTCAAACTCATTTTGAGCTCACCTCTGTTTCCTCTGTGTCTCAGGGCATGCAATCCCAAATCCTTGTGGTTCAGTGGGGAGTTAAAACCATACATTGAATCTGCTTTAGGAGTAGAGTGGTTGGTGCTACTTCTCTAACTTGTCTAACCACCACTGATAAGAACTTGTAATAATTTTGCCTTATTCCACACATCCCCCCAAGAAGGGCCTGAACTACAAACAGCAGCCCACACCGTAAGACAGCAGCCCTATACCAGGTCTCAAATTACCCTCCAAAGTACAACAGGCATCGTGATTTAAGTGATTCAAAAGGTGCCAGCAAAAGTTGGATTAGGCATCCACTAGTCTTTTAATGTATGTTAACCTACTTTCCCCTCTCCCCGCATTGGTTTATAAAGGCCTTATGACTAAAGTTGCCTTTCTGCTAAAATGTTGCACAAACAGTTCACCATAAAGTTTTAATTTTAGGTTAATTTTCTGATAGTATCTATCCTTTGCTTACATGCAAAATCTATGTCCACTGAAAAAATTAAAATTCAATATAGATCACATTGAAATGCTTAAATGTGACCTCAGGCTCCTTCTATAGAACACTAAATGAAGGTAAATTGTAACGGTTTATGAAAAACATCTGTTTTCATACAGATGTTTCTCATAACCACTGGCTGTAGTGTAGCTGTAGACAGGTGCACAGAGCTGCGGTATGCCACCAAGTTACGCATTTTTTTGCTCTCTTGGGATAAATAATGTTTTTTACTGGTTACCATGATGCTGCTGTTCTCCTTGTCAGCACAGCAGAGTTGAATAGTTTCTTTAAGCCTAGGTGCACAGCAGATTCTCTGGTATTAAAATTCAATGCAACGTGACTAAAATTCTAATGGTTATAATATAATGAAGCATTTCGGGCTTCACAGTTCTAAAAAGTGTCAATCCAATGTCATGATAATAGAAGAGTACGAATCATAAAATCATAGAATCATTTAGGTTGGAAAAGACCCTTGGGATCATTGAGTCCAACCATTAACCCTACTCTACACGTTCACCCCTAGACCATATTCCCCAACACCACATCTAAGCGATGCTTAAACACATCTAGGGATGGCAACTCAACCACCTGTCTGAGCATTCTATTCCAGTGTCTGACTGCTGTTTCTGTAAAAAATTTTTCCCTAATGTCCAGTCTAAACCTACCCTGTTGCAGCTTGAATCCATTCCCTCTTGTTCTATTTATTGCTAATTACCTGTGAGAAGAGACCAGCACCAACCACTCTACAATGTCCTTTCAGGTATTTGTAGAGAGTGATGAGGTCTCTCCTTAGTCTCCTCTTCCTCAAACTAAACAGGCCCAGCTCCTTCAATCACTCTTCATAAGATTTAATCTCCAGTCCCTTGACCAGCTTCATTGCCCTCCTCTGCACCTGTTCCAGCACCTCGATAACTCTCTTGTACTGAGATGCCCAAAACTGGACACAGTACTCAAGGTGAGGCCTCACCAGTGCTGAGTACAGGGGGACAATCACCTCCCTACGTCTGCTGGTCACACTATTTCTAGTACAGGCCAGGATGCCGTTGGCCTTCTTTGCCACCTGGGCACACTGCTGGCTCATATTCATTCACTTGTCAATTAGAACCCCTAGATCCCTCTCCGCGAGACAGTTCTCCAACCACACTTCCCCAAGCCTGTAGCGTTGCATTGGGTTGTTGCGGCCCAAGTGCAGGACCTGGCACTTGGCCTTGTTGAAACTCATATCATTAACATTGGCCCAGCCATCCAGTCTATCTAAGTCTCTCTGGAGACCCTCCCTATCCTCACACAGATTGACACATCCACCTAACTTGGTGTCATCTGCGAATTTACTTATGATAGACTCTATGTCCTCATCAAGATCATCAATAAAGACATTAAATAGAAAGAGAAGTTGAAACATAGTTGTCTAAATGAAGTACAGAGTAAGTAACTTCAGAAAAGAATGACAGGAAGTTTTCAGTCACATAATTGAACAAGTGTGGCTTTACACATACAGTTCTCCTTAGAGCTGTGCGATTGTTAATACCCTGACATAATGTATGTCTTTGTTTTCTTACACTACTGCCTGTAGGAATACACTGTTCCAGCTTTTCTTAATCTGTAAGTGGGCAGTGTAAGACTTTATTTTAAGACTTCCTTTTTTCTCTACATCTGAAAGAAATTACATATACTATAGCTCTAGGACATGCAATTGTTAGCAAAAAGAAATTAATATTTAGATAAATAAAAATAATTTCCTGTCTCTTTTCTATTGGAAAGTAGTAACACCATGGATTATGACTGACTTGGTAAGCCACAATAAATAAACAGACATTCCAGATGCACCAGAGGAAGCTGTCTAACAAGTTAGAAAAACGAACCTCAGTTTCATTTTCTGGAAATATGCTAAGACTATTGAAACAGGAACATTAACAGTGGAATAAAGATTAATAAAAAATAAAGCCCATAAAAGCCTGAGTAAAAACTAGAAGTATCTTTTTTAATAATGGTATTCTGACTAGAATCTAGACTTTCATTCAACACACTAATTAATCTTCCAGTAACTCATAAGAAAAATGCAGACACTGACAAATCAATACAAAACAATCACAATACACAGTCAATGCATAATATTTTTTTGAAAGGTGACTCTGCAGGAACATATTGAAAGGATTGAAAAAGCTACAAAAGAGAGGAATTCCAGGGAAAAACAGTATCTTAAGACTTCTTCAAACCAACTCCCCCTTTGGTCAATAAAATATTACTGGTTACTCCTCCCCAAAACGCCATTTTATTCCAAACAGTAGAGTACAAGTGCATAACTCAAAATAAGTAGTACTGACCTTAAAAATCAGTAACAAAAAAAAAAGAATGGCCATCAGACAGAAATACAACAGTACACACAGAAGTCCAAAGTTTGACAAATGTCCTAGAAGACTGGCTTTTTTAATTTGCCACTTGCACAAAATACCTAGTTTGAACGCTAAAAATAACTTTTTTTTCCCTCCAGCATATTAACATCAGTCAAGACTTCTACAGACAATTCTTCTTTAGATAAACCAAAAAAATCCTCTCTTGCTTAAAGGAAGAGTAGTCAATGGATGGCAAAATCTGTTTTTTACCGAAGGTGAATGTCATGCAATATTTTTCAGCTTTCTATTCCCCAACAGATTAATCCCTAGAATTCTACACAAGCAAAAGTAAGTTTAAGCAGAATACAACCTGAGTGCTATTCTCGACAAACATAATTTCATGCCTACAATGGTACCATTTTTACACAAGCATGAAGCAATGTGAAAGCCACTGAGAAGCAACTTTCCACAAGCCAGATTATACTCAAGGCAGCTCTGATATGAAAACCTTTGGTTTTACTTCAATAAGCTTTCCACTTCTTTCCCAAACAATTTACTATTACAAGTAATGCATTTATGAGTAAATGAGATTACATTTAATGAAGATATTCTAAACTAGTCATTTCATTAAAAAGACATTTGTGTGTTGTTGCTCTAACAGCAATTTAAAAATAGGAAAAAACTGTTAGAAGTTATTATTAAATAATATTCATGAATGAGTTCATACGATTCAGTCTGCAGGCAAGTTACAGCTCAGAAACACAATACTTTAACAACATGATAGTAATAGTGTCTGTTCTAAACAGGACTCATCATCAGCACTTTAGACAGAATTTTAGTCATGCAATTCATTAGCTAGATCTTGTAGTTCTACAGAATATACTAAGTATGATACAAAAGATACTCACTTTTTTCCTAAGGCATATCTGTGAAACTTGATGTGGTCTACGGTCTACAGCATGCTCCCTCACCCAGAACTAAAGGGTGTTCACTGAAAGTTCCAGTAAAAGCTGAGACCTTCTTTCACTCTCCATATCACTTTATGTATTAACACCAGTTCACAGACACAGTTTGTCAGATGCAATTAACCTCAGTGTCACAAATTTTCACTTGGTGGCCCACTGTACTCTGAAGTCAACCTCAATTTACAATGCCAGCATTTTAGTAGCAGCTTCTAAATCCAGTATTGGCATGCACAGACATAGCATAATATGTCTTATCTAATCTATCAAGAGCAACACTTGAAAAAAAATACAACCATATTTAATACTTAATTATCAAGAAAATATGTTTGGGTGTTACATGCCCTAGAATTTTCATATTTTACTGATTTACCTACAGGACATTCTCTCTATATTTCTCATTCTGAAAGAGATTTTGCCTTGTCCACATTCATTTTTACAGTTTTCATGCATTTTTTCTCATAGTCCGAAATCAAGTTAATTATCTGTGCTAATTTCTATAGCATAAGACCACATAAAATAAATGTTTTAGAGTGATGACTACTTCTGTCGCGCTGTAACAAAATAATATTACTAGCTATTTATCATAAATATTATCCATTTTTATTGGATAATTATAATAATTATCATGGTTCATTATCATAAAACAGGTTAAAACTTCCAGCATTTCGCTACTCATTGGCTGAGTTTTCATGTATATATATTTTAATCAAAGTACTTCATATATTACAGGTGAAACAGATCCCATTATGCAGTCAGTTGTTCTATTGCACTTTCAGTTAAAAAGATAATTGATCTAACTGTTAATAGCATGATTAATCCATGCTGTTTTACAGAAAATCCATGAAATTCAGGAAATGAATTTCAGATGTCCCTTGTCCTGACAACATTAATAATCTCTAGGTCATTTTTCCCCTTTATTGTACTTTGCAGTGTTGTTGGCTAAAATGCATATGTAAGCATAAACAGCCATACACACACACAAATATGTATTTGCATATATATGTATATACACATATACATTTTTATAAATACATTCCCAATACCCTTCTGTGCTGGGTTTATGTCTGGTGGGGTTTCAATAGTGAGGAAGGGGTCTACAGAGTGCCTCTCATGAGAAGTTTCTAGAAGCTCCCCCAGCTACAAGCTGGATCTGCCTCTGGCCAAGGCCAAGCCAATCAGTGGCTCTGCGATAAAAATACTTAGGAGGGGAAAAAGGTGCTGGGCAAGTTCATTTATTTTGGAGAAGAGGACATGAGAGTAACAACTGTGTGGACACCAAGGTCAGTGACGAAGGAGGAGAGAGGTGTGCCAAAGCACAGACTCCCCTGCAGCCTGTTGTGATATGGCAGGCTGACCCCCTCCAGGCCATGGAGGTTAACAGCAGGGCAGATGCCTGCCTGCAACCCATGGAGGATGCCACACTAGAGAAGGTGACTGTGCCCAAAGGTCAGGACTCTGAGGGAAGCCCACACTGGAGCAGTCTGTCACTGGGAGGACTACACCCATGGAAGGGACCCATGCTAGAGCAGTTTGTGAAGAGCTGTAGCTTGTGAGGAGGACTCATGTTGGAGAAGTTTGTGGAGGACTGTCTCCCATGGAAGGATCCCATGATAAAGCAGGGGAAGACTGCATGGAATGGTTCCCCTGAGAAGGAACAAGTGAACAAACAACTCATGATGAACTACCTGATTGCAACCTCCATCCCCTGCGCCATTGCGCTGCCGGAGGGGAGGAGGTAGAAAATTGGGAATAGAGCTGAGCCCAGGAAGAAGGGAGGGGTGGGAGTGCTTATAAGATCCGGTTCTCTCTCTCATTGTCCTACTCTTAATCAATTGGTAAATTGGTGGTGGTTGTGTTGTTTTAATTAAACCGAATTTTATTTCCCCAAATCACATCTGTCTTTTGCCCATGACCATAATTGGTGAGTGTGGTCTCCTCATCCTTTGTCTTGACCCTCGAGCCTTTTGTTATATTGTCTCCTTTCCCACCAGAGAGGGATAGGAGTGAACAAGCATCTCTGTGGCACTTAGTTGCCGTCTGGATGGGCTTAAACTACAACACCCCCCAAATTAATAGCATTTAGTAGTTCCTGCATGTATACACTTAAATCACTTTCGTGCCAGTGTAAATCCTATTTTGTTATTGAAGGTATATTCAGAAATAAACACAGACATTACACTGGGGACTTCCACAGCATCCCTCTCCTGACAAAACTTTTCATATTCTGCTAATTCCATGGAGGTGGTAGCTCATTTTTATATTATCATAGGAATACTATTTGAGAATGTAACTTCCTACCTGCCCTGAAGACTGAAATGTTGTCTTTCAAACTGCATACATACATTTTAAAGAAAGGCTCATAACACATAAAAGAAAAATTGCATGATATTTGGATCTGCTCCATTTAGCACCAAATCATATCAGTGAGATTTCATTGGACTTAGGGGTACAATTTTTGTAGGAATAAGTAGCATACAGAAAGATATTAAAATTATACAAGCATACCAAATAGAACTTAGGATTGGCTTTGGGTCATAATCAGCATTACAATTTCTTCAACTAAGTAGAAATTATTTCTTATCCAAAGTGTAGTACCTGAAGAGTTATGTACTATAAGGGAAGCTTGGAGTAAAACATTAGACAGATGTAAGTAACAAAAGGCACCAGTGAACCAGCAGCTGGTTTCAAAGCTGTATGTGCTACAAGTGACTAGACTACAAGTAAAAGGAATTATTGCATGGTATGGCTATCCACATCATTATTAGTGGTAATCACAGGTCACAGAACCATTTAGGTTGGAGATCATATAGTCCAATGCCCCCTGATCAAAGCAGGATCACCTACATCAAGTGGTCCAGGGTTTTAAATATGTTCAAGGAGGCAGACACTCCACAACCTCTCTGGGAAAGGTGTACCAGTGTCTGACCACTTCACAGTAGATAATTACTTTTCTGTGTTCAGATGAAATTTCATGTGTTTTAATTTGTAACCATTGTCTCTGGTGTTGTCCCTGGACACCACTGTGGAGCCTCACTCCCTCTTTGTTAATTATGCTCACATCAGGTATTTAAATACACTTGTAAGATTCCCCCTGAGCCTCCTCTTCTCCAGCTCTCTCAGCCTCTCCTCACATGAAAGATGCTCCAGCCCCTCAATTAGATTAAGAAGCCAGAAGAAATTCCTAGAAATGACAGATAATGAACCATAAGGGTAAAAATATACTCCGATATCCTGCAGAACACAGAATCACAGCCCATGAGACTTTACTGAATATGTTTTTAATTTGAATTAAACATACTTTAGAAAACTACGGAGTCTTGATTTTTAAAATTATCACTACATTCACTGGTTAATGTAATAGGCATTTAAGTAGCAGTAGCCATTAGAAACCAGGGAAATTTTCATCCTTTCAAGTCACATTAGTGCCATTAAGCCCAAAACAAATGCTGCAAAATTTTCCTAGATTCTGACAGAGAGTTCACAAGAATAAAAAAGTATCCTGAGGTAAATAAATAAATCAATAAATAAATATGTTCATTATATATGAAAGGTTTACTTCTGCTTAAAGCTATCATAGCAGATAAACTGCAAAAATTATCATGATTTTAATTTACTTGGAATGCTGCTCTTAAATTCTGATTAAACATTTTCCCTCCAGACTTTCAGACTTCATGTTTGCCAAGATACTGAAACTGTTATTTTTCTCATAGTTACTCAGCTCTCAGAAACATAAAAATTCTGGACATCTTATGACAGTGAGAGTTCTTCAAGAAGCAAGTTTCATTAGAGAAGAACCAGTCTCCACCCAGAGGAAGTCCAGAACAGTTCCATTAAAAACTAAATTACAGCAAAATCTAGTAGTTTATTATTCTCCTACTAACTACAGTATCATAGGCACTCCTTGAAAAAAACCAGCTAATTAAAAAAAATAATAATAAAAAAAATGTCTGTTTTGTTTTTTATTTTCAAAAAAGTCATCAGTCCTACCACCTGGTCTCTTGAAGAAAGAAGAGAGATGTATTCAAAAGCAAGAGTTGTTAGGGAAAATATTTAACTTCATATATGACAGCTAAGAGCTAACATGACTGAAGTAATTTCAACAAAAATCCTTTTTAAGTCTAGAGATACACTGCCACCAACATGATCTAAACTATTCTCTTGATGAGCTATGCTACACAAACAACCGCAGCAGTCATATCTTTTCTAGATTTCTGCACGTATAGACCCAAAATCAGTTTGATGGAAATGATGGGAAAGCACCACAGCTTCCAAGGCTCTCAGACAAAACACTGAAACACCTTGGCGAATCTCCTCCCCTCACTGGGAGAACTGTTATGTTCCTCAGCCTAGTTGTAACAAAAGATTATAAACAGAATGATTATACCCTCTGGTAATTTTATTTGAGGAAATGGATAACAAAGTGTTTCAGAAGAATTTTGCCATAAAAGTGACTATTCTACAGTGCAGCAAATGTACATAAATTTTGGCATCCAAATAGACATGCAGGAGAGATTCCGATTTTAATGGCACTACTGTAAACTCAAAAGTGTCTGATGTCAAGAGAATTATTCCAGATTATAGCAATGAAATTGAGATCAGAACACAGACTCTTCTTAGAGCTTTCTGATGCCATTTGAGAATTACACACAAAAATTACCTTGAAGTAATGCAGCCAGTAAGAAAATAGAAAATGAAAAGCTGGAAACGGTTGTGGCATTTCCTAATAACATCAGAAGTTAAAATTTTATGAGGATAGAAGGATTTGAGTTTAATTTGCTCATGATTAATCCATATTAACAGTATCAAATAAAGAGGGCGTCTTTCCTTTAAAATTTAAAAATAACAATGCTATATAAAGCTAAAAGCATGGAATAGTGAAATACAAAAGTCTCTATGAAGTTTAAAACATTTAAAATGTTGTTACCCTTAACAGCCAGGTCCTTCCCAGACTATGTATGGACACCTCCACTACCACAATCTCCCTGACTTTTCTAGATGAAGCAATGAGGAAACTGATATTTATATGCCACAGTCCACTCTACAGGTTTGGGTTTGCTTCTGGTTTCTTGTTTTTGTGGGGTTTGGTTTGTTGTTTGTTTGGCTTTTTTTGTTTGCTTGTTTGTTTGTGGGGTTTTGGGTTTTTTGTTTGTTTGTTTTTTTAAATTCAGAAAACACTCTCATAATTTCTTACACTTGTGTACAACTAAAACAGACTCCTAGCTTTACTGATGGCATATTGCTCCCTTAATTTATTCCCTTGGGAAAACACAGTGCATTGCTAAAAATGGGAGGGGGGATTCAGAGTTAGAGGCAAACTGTTTAAAAAGTAACTGTTTTGCTGCTGTAGTAGCTATTGGTATGCCAAACAGTCTTTTTTCTGATGTAAAATCAGAACTTGTGAAAGACATTCTTAATTAGCTTGAAGATACATTTGATAAGCCAAAAAATCTCCATCTAAGGAGTATGCATGGCAAGAATACAGTCTCATGTTTAGAGGTCCAGAAAGACAAATGTTCACAACTGTCAAAGGCACAGGGAAGAAGAATCAGGAACACCAGAAATTATATCCTACACAGTCTCAGACAAGTTGGAAAATATCTCCATCCTTTTCAGATTCAGGGAACAAAAGCAGAGAAAGAGAAATATTTGCACAGAAGTTCCCTTCATTATATTATGTTCAATGATAAGTAACACCTATGAATGGCTAAATAAAATTCATCTTCCTCTGTATTTTGATTCCTGCAAATGACAAGTTCCTATTTCCCTTCTCTAGATTAATTTTCAACAGGCTGCAGAAAAAAGAAATGGCTTCTACTATTATCATATTTATTATTAAACAAAGCATACCTATTTACTCATATGAAAGGAAAAAGTAACTCCATTCTTATTTGATGCATTCAGTTTCCATATTCTAACTGAAAGATGAGGTGGTGGGAAAATTCCAATTTTCTAATTAGAATTCAGAAAAAGTATTTTTTTAGAATAAGATACAGAACACATACACACAAAGTCTGTTTCCTGATTCAAGAGACTTCAGATTACTTGCTGCTCCCTGTTGTTCTGCAGACTCAAACAGCTACTACTGTTTGAAAATTTTAAAGCTTCCACTATTAGCAGCTATCATGCGATTCTGAGACTAATGGAAACCAGAAGTCTGAGATGAATAGCCTATCAGGTATCAAAATCAATCTTTTAGTCATGTAGCTCCTCTATCCCCAAATCTTTTAAAACTATTTAAAACTATTTGGCGATTTCTAACTGAATTCCTTGATGGACTATCTCAGTCCCATTTCTATTGCTGAAAGACTCAGGACATTCTTATCCTAGATAAGAGATTCATGTCTCAAGGAGAGTACTAAAACTTGCGCTAATTAAAGACAAACATTAAAATGAGACAAACTATAATTTGCCTAAAATATTTTCAGTGAAAGCTAATCTTTTCAATATTACAACATATCAGAATTACCATACCCTTCCTTTAATCTTTGAAAATTCTCACTTTGAGATTACATTTCTTAAGAATGAAAACCAATTTTGGTCTTGAGTATAACTTTAATTAAAATTTAAAATACTATCCTGCATTTCTCTTTAAATTGAAGATCGATTACTCAAAAGTTTGCCTTCAGGTGTGCTATCAAATTACACCAGACTACTGCATTCTTCTTCCACACTCATACTACAAAATTCCATTGAGAAATGGTGATCCTCTAAACAGGACACAGCAGCAGCATGCTATTCACTATTCATTGTCAAAATGACTAAAATTACTTTGAATTTTTTTCATTAAAAACTTTACAGATGTTTGCATGTGCTTTATATCAAAAACTCTATATTCAGTCAATGACATAAATGTACCTCCCCAAAAGAATGAAAAATGAGTATTTAACAAGTTGCCTTCTCAACTTAAATATTTCACTTATTATAATCACTTAATGTGGTCAACAAATATAACAGCTGCAAAGTCACCAATTAGATATAATTGTATTTTTAGTATCTCAGTGATTAAGTACATGAGGAAAAAAATGCTGTGAACAAGAAAGATGGATTCTACCACATGCAGCTGCACTGTGGTAAAACATGTCCACCTCAAATGTTTTATGATTTTTTTTTTGTTGTTGTTGGTCATTGGTTTTACTCTATAGAATTTAATCCATAAATAAAAGTCACACAATTTACGGCCAGTTGACAACACAACATGGAGCATAAACATTGTCTTCCTTTGAAAGCTAATTTAAACCTCTTTTTAAGAGCAGGGTAACAGTACTTCATAATATTATATACTTCTAAAGGATATCTTTCAGTATTTTTAATTGTAAATAAACCATAATTAATTCAATACTATTTTATCCACACAAACGCATTGGTTCTAACTGGTCATGTAGAAATAAATATATAAACTGTTAATGTAAAAGCCACTTGAGGATTATATTTTAAGACTATTTATGTCATGTGTTAAGGGCAAGCTAAAGTAAACTATTATTTTCTAAATAATACCTAAAAAAATCCAGAAAAACTAACAGAGTGCTCTAAAGAGCAATTACAGTTGAAACTAGTAATAATTTTAACACATCAAGTAAAAATGAAAGAATGGCAAACAGAATAATATTCCCAGAGGAGTAACTATTGCTGTCATAATCTTTCTACAACTCAATTTTCTTCTCTATTTCAGTTAATTTCACACTACTACCAGAAAGGCAATACTGTTTTATAATATAGCTGTTAAATGACTTTTTCCTAAATTTTACAAGGGAAGACTACATGCAGAATCAGTCCTTTCTACAAGAACACAGCTATTTTGTTCTCCCAAATCCCAACTAAACCAGCAGTATTCACCGATTTTTTTCTACCTAATCTACTGTAGGAAGATAAAAAGGTATGTGAGGAATGATGAACTTGTGTGGTGAGGTCACCAATGTGTGGAAACAACAGAAGTTCAAGTATCAAAAGACAAAAAAGCACAACCATTTAAAAAAATATTTTGGAGATCTGTCTAATGTTTCTGATTGTAAAACATATTTTTGTGTGCACATTACCATCCACAATGAATCAAATACATTGAAATGAAAAAAGAAACATATACTGTCACTAACTCCCCTGAGATCTATCTCTTGGACTAAGACAAACAACAACTGGAAATCTACTCTTCGGTAGCATAATCTCATCCATACTGAGTGCAGAAGTGATACTCTTTTGCACAAAAAAAACCCAACCAAAAAAACCCAGGTTTTTGGGTTGGTTTTTTTTTTGTTTGTTTTTTTCCTTCTTTAAATATTCAGAATTAGTTTCATTGGTTGAATCTTCACACAAATTAAAATTGTGACAGGTAAAAGCAGGTACTTTGTTAGATTATTCCCAGCTATAGGCAGATGAGTCTATTCCCACAGTGGCTCAGCAGGTGCTCTTCAACAGCTGGTGCCCTTTGCTGGTTTGCCTTTGTAAGTGTTCCCATCAGATTTTCAACCATTTCTGAGGCAGCACTACACAATATACAGACACTTGCCAGCTGTGTGGAAAATGAAACAGGCTTACTATTTCACTCAAATCTGATGCAGTCAATTTTACCTCATGTTGATAATAAAATGTGCATTTCCCTATTCATATTCACTCTTTGCAAGAGGAGTGACGCAAATCTCAAATAAGTGTAAGAATATGCAACTCTCACATGACAGTATCTAATCAATATTTTTCAGCAATTTTTGCTTAGTACATCGTACTCAGCCATGCTAATTTAAAGAACAGAATAAAAGAAATTACATTCTCTTTATGCACCAGTACAGATACTCTCACTGTCTGCCTCTGACTGATATTGTCAATTAATTGTTCTTGTCTTCAAACTTAAACTGCCCAAGAACAGTAACTAAGATTTTACAGAGCTCTTTTCAATAAAAAAGTTGTACATTAGTAGAACTTAGAATAAACAGAGTACCTATAAATGAGAAGATTTGTTTAAGTTTCAATTACAACTTCACTAATGAAATGACATTTGAAAATTCTATTTTATATATACAAGACTATTTTCTTTTTTTGTATCTATGTTTATCAGCTTTTTTTGCCTATGTTTTCATGAATATCAAGCCTTTGAAAAATAAAAATTTGCTTAAAAACACAACCCAGACTGACACAACAAAAAGCACACGTATCAGTTTTTCACAGCATCCTTGCTGTCCTGGTTTGAGTGAAAACAGAACTAAGACTGTTCAGTAATTTTACTTTTCAGCTCAGTTCTTTAATTAACTGCA
>WTSP01026351.1:27886-40163 GCA_025331215.1 Actenoides lindsayi
TCTACAATGTCCTTTCAGGTAGTTGTAGAGAGTGATGAGGTCTCCCCTCAGCCTCCTCTTCCTCAAACTAAACAGACTCATCTCCTTCAAATGGTTCTCATACGATCTATTCTCCAGTCCCTTGACCAGCTTCGTTGCCTCCTCTGCACCCACTCCAGCACCTCGATATCTCTCTTGTACTGAGGTGCCCAGAAGTGGACACAGTACTCGAGGTGAGGCCTCACCAGTGCTGAGTACAGGGGGACAATCACCTCCCTACCTCTGCTGGTCACACTATTTCTAATACAGGCCAGGATGCTAATTGGCTTTCTTGGCCACCTGGGCACACTGCTGGCTCATACTCATTCGCTTGTCAATTAGAACCCCCAGGTCCTTTTCTACCAAACATCCTTCCAGCCACACTTCCCCAAGCCTGCAGCGTTGCCTGGAGTTGTTGTGGCCCAAGTGCAGGACCCGGCATTTGGCCTTGTTGAAGCTCATACTGTTAACATTGGCCCATCAATGCAATCTATCCAAGTCTGTCCGTAGAGCCTCCCTATCTTCATGCAAATCAACACTTCTGCCTAACTTGGTGTCATTTGCGAATTTACTGATGATACGTTCTATGTCCTTATCAAGATCATCAATAAAGGTGTTAGACAGAAATGGTCCTAGCACTGAGCCCTGTGGAACATCACTTGTGACTGGCTGCCAGATGGATTTAACTCCATTGACCACCACTCTTTGGGCCCGTTCACCCATGCAGTGCTTGATCCAGCAGATCATATGCTCATCCAGGCCATGAGGATGAAAAACAGATCTGCCCTGTACAGGGCAGAAATGCCCTCCCACTACACACAGATTTCGGCACTCATAGGAACGATATTTTCTTCAGGCTTTCTAGGCTGTGTGTGCACATTGCTGGCCCACATTCAGATTTTCATCCACCAGTACCCCCAGATCATTCTCCACAGGACTGCTCTCAATCCATTCTCTGCCCAACTTGTATCTGTGTTTGAGATTGCCCTGGCCCACGTGCAGATCTTGCACTTGGCCTTGAACTTCATGAGGTTTGCACAGGCCCACCTCTCAAGGTCCCTCTAGACAGCATCTCTTCTCTCTGGCCTGTCAACCACACAAATTGGTGGTGTTGGGGTTCTTACTAAGGGTGCACTTGATCCAACTGTCCATGTCACCAAGATGTTAAAACAGCACTGGTCCCAGTACTGACCCCTGAGAAACACCTCTTGTCACTGGCCTTCACTTTGGACAACGAGACCACAACTCTTTGAGCCAGTCAATTCCTTATCCACTAAGTGGTCCATCCATCAAATTCATGTCTCCCCAGTTTAGAGACAAGGATGTTGTACGGGACAGTGTCAAAAGCTCTGCACAAGTTCATGTAGTTGGTATTAGTTGCTCTTCCCTTATCCATCAACACTGTAACCACACCATAGAAGGCCACCAAATTTGTCAAGCACAAGTTGCCCTTAGTGAAGTCATACTGTCTGTCTCCAATTACCTGATTTTCCATGTGCCTTAGCATAGTTTCCAGGAGGATCTGCTCCATGATCTTGCTGGGCACAGAGGCGAGACTGACTGGCCTGTAGTTCCCTGGGTCTTCCTTTTTTTCCCTTTTTAAAAATATGTGCAATGTTTTCCCTTTCCCAGTCAGTGGGAAATTTGCCAGCCTGCCATGACCTATAAAGTATGATGGACAGTGGCTTCGCCACTTCCATCTGTCAGTTCCCTCAGGACCCACAGACGAATCTCATCAGGTGCCATGAACTTGTGTACCTTGAGGTTCCTTAGATGATCTCAAATCTGATCTTCTCTTACAATATGAGGTTCTTAGTTCTCCCATTCCCTACCTTTGCCTTCTGTGACTTGGGTGGTGTGGTTGGAGCACTTGCTGGTGAAGGCTGAGACAAAAAAAGTAATCAAGTACCTCAGATTTCTCCAGATGCCAGGTAATCAGGTCTTACATTTTCTTCTGGAGAGGGACCACATTTTCCCTCGCATTCTTTTTATCACTGACATACCTATAGAAGCTTTTCTTGTTGTCCTCGATGTCCCTGGCCAGATTTAATTCTATCAGGTCTTTAACTTTCCTAACCTGATCCCTGGCTGCTCAGACAATTTTTCTGTATTCCTCCCAGGCTACCTACCATTGCTTTCACCCTCTGTAGGCTTCCTTTTTTTTGTCTGGATTTTCCCAGGAGCTCTTTGTTCATTCACACAGGCGTCCTGGTTTTTCTGTCTGACTTGTTCTTTTTGTGGATGCATCGCTCCTGAGCTTGGAGGACGTGATCCTTGAATGTTAACCAGCTTTCTTGGGCCTCCCTTCCCTCCAGGGCTTTACGCCATTGCATTCCACCAACCAGATCGCTGAAGAAGCCGAAGTGTGCTCTCTTGAAGTCTAGCATAGTGAACTTGCTGTGCACGCTGCTCACTGCCCTCCTTGCAGCCTTGCACGGCCATGCACACAGCTACTACAGCACTTAACACTTGCTGAAATGCCTGTCAATGGGTAACTGACTTTTTAACACTTAAGAACGTGTTTCTGAAGAAACTGCTCTAGTGCAATGTGGAGCATTTAATAAATTTGTGGTAAATTAATTGGTGGTAAATCTCCTATTCTGGTTCCATGGTATTCAGGACATTCATAACTTCATGTGAAAATCTGTGGGATTCCAGACAATGTCATGTGTCTTTTTTGGCTACAGTGTGAAATTTCTGGTAAAATAAGTATGTTTCAGGCATATGTATTTTTTTTTTAACTTACAAAGGAATGAGATCATTTCTAACGTGGCAGTTAAGTAATTCTGAAAACATAAAGAGGGCAAGGATTGACTCTTGTTTCTGAGAAATAAATAGTGCTCAGTGGGCAAAATGAAGTGCTGCTTTAGTTATTGCATATTTATGTGGAGAAGAAGGTACAAAAATCCTGAACTTATTGTTCTTTCTTCTGTTTATGGCTGGAATATTGAACACAGAGGAACTGTACAGAGAACCAAATAAAGTGAAATATGACTTATATTTTTTTTACTAGAAAAAACATGAGAAATCAAGTTCTACAGAATGTAAGGATTTCAGTTAGCTGAGCAATGTTAGCTCAGTACTGTGTCACTTTACACTACTTTTTCTTCTTGAGAGTACACATTTTATTATGTCACTATTTAAATCCCCAAATATAACATGTTTTACTAATTGCTGCATTAAGAGTCTTAACTTTCACAAGTCCTGAATGTTTTAAAGTTTAACTATAGACAATTAATATTGAATACAGTTGGATTCATTCATTCATGCCTTTATGAGGGTTGCAAACCCACTCATTGTTCTGCACTCCACCTTTCAGGGCTTCATGGTCCATTTCCATCCCCTTACACTTGTTGTTAAATGTACTACTAGACAGATCAGCCGCTCCTCTGCTGATCACAGAGAGGGTAACCACGGTCTCACTTCGTACTTCAGAGAACTTGTTGAGGAATTGTTCTTCGATGATCTACATCTTTTCCTTTGAGGTTTGATTTAATTTTTTTAATCTGTAAAGATGCAAAACCCCCTTCAGATGAACCTCCATTTCACAATGAAATGTGCCTCAAATTCTACAAGCTCTCAATATTAAAACACTTCCCCAGTTCATTTCCAAAGTTGAGTATAAAGTGAAGGCAAGAAAGTTTGGTCACACCCTCAGTCTCAAGGAAACCAGAGTGATCTCAGCATCACCTACAATTTTCTCAAAACCTATTTTAAACAATACCCTGTTCCCCAGTGCACAGCCAGGTCAGCCTGTGACAACAGAACATCTGCTTGTCTATTAAGACAGGTTCCTAATGAGTTACTCCAATGCAAAGGAATAAAGTGCACTACTCAAAGTAAATGCATAAAAAATAAAATGTTGAAAGTATGATGCCAGCATCCTTATTTCCATTGAGGCTGAACAACAGCAACTTTACATTTTCCTGCAGCCTTACTCACTCACCCAAAAAGGTAGCTAAAAGCTCCTGTACTAGGGAGACTCAATTAAAACAAGCACCTTCTTTTTCAAGTTCAGGTCAGAGGTAATGTATTTCTTTTAATGTGCCCTTTTGAATGTTGAGAAAGAGAATACTAATATATGATAAAAAAGACTTTTCTTTTTTTCCTCATTCTGCTTTCCATCTTTGCTTCATTTTACAGAGGAATCTTTTCTCTTTACAATTCAGTGCAACATGTGTAAACATGGATTATACCACATCAGAAACCAAGTTAGCTATCTCAAGAGAATTTGTATCTCTGCTGTGTGTAAGTAAGCAGATTAATTCCTAGATCAGGCATTACCTAATGCATTTTCAATTCAATTTCTTATTTTCTTTTTGCACACAAGATCAGGGAAGTGGGATTATTTTATTAATTTAACTAATATTTTGCATGTTTCCCCTGTTATCTTTCTTTCCTCCAAATTTTTTTCTTAGCTCCTAGTGAGCAACTTAGCATGAGTAAGGATGTGTAAAGACAAGAGACCTAAGTCCTCAACACCTTACACAGAAATAAATAGCATGGGGAGGGACAAACTTTTCCTCCCACTGCACTACCAGGAATAAGGAATTCTCACATATTTCAAACCCTCATCTGCAGTGGCACATCCTGCCTGGGGTAAACTCAGATATTGTATGAAATCTAGAAGATTATTTATTCACTAACATTTATGCTGCTTTTATGGAAAATCTCAGAAGCAGCGCATGAGCCAGTCTTGTTTTATTACAGCAGTGCCTGCTAGCACTGTTTAAGGTAAGGGTCTGTCAACATATCACAAAAGCACGGGATTTACTATGTAAGATCAGTCCACTGGCCCATCGAGCCTGTCAGCTTGCCTCTGGTAGTACCGATGTCTGAGGCTTAAGTAGGAGGTGGCATGGTAAGCCCTTAATACACCTGACTAATTGTGTGTAATGTTAAACTTGGGCAGGGGGAGAGGCATGAGTTTCCTTCTTGGTCTCTGCATTGCACAGCTAACACCCAAAGACACAAGCTGATTACATTCCTGTAAGTAACAAAGTAATCAGTAGCGATAAAAGTATAAAGATCCTTTTCCAGTCAGTCCTACAACTAGCCACAGCAACAGGTGTACTACCTTGAACAGGGAAACTAATCACACATTTCTATGTTACACAAAATTACCATTCAGGTTTTTGGTTTTTTTCTCAAAATCAGCTCCAAAGGCCACTTCCAGACAGTGAACTCTAAATCAGCTGTATTGGGTGAAGCTTGAAATTAAGGAAAGTCAAGTCCTTGAGCATTCATGAAGGTGTCTTGAAGGCCAGTAGGAAAAAAGACAGAGAAACTAGAGAAAGGAGAAGAAAGCATGACTGGAAGAGAAGAATGGACAAGGAGACACTGGAAAGGTGAGGAGAAGGGTAAGGGGCAAGTGCCAGAAGCAGAAATAAAAGATTAATACCTGGAAGTGAAGGAAGGGAAAGTGAAGTTAAGGGCATCCACATAGATGGAAATAAAACTGCATGAAGAGAGCAGCTGGGGTGCAGACAGTAGCAAAAAGAAAGCAATCAAAGCCACTGACAGAACTTCAACTCTTCCATAATGCTCCACTCTTTCCTGTTTAAGTCCCTCCAGACTTGCATTACCAGATCTCACAGAAATATTCAGAAGTTCAGAATATGAATAATATCTCAAATATAGGTGTTTCCATGAAGACACGTAACAGCAGAAATTGCCAAATACATTACTTAATAACCAGCCAAACATGCCAATAAAGAATTTAGAAAGCATTTAGAGAGCTTTTGACCTGAGTTAAGCATAGCGAGGACAATCATACCTCTTGAACTATATGTTAGTAGTTGGTAGTTCTCCTACATAATAGTTTCCTTCATCTAAACCAAGGACTCATCTTTGCCAGTATCTGCACATATGCAGCCATAATTGATAGTGCATCTCATGACATGTAAGGTGATCCTATATGTAGCCCCAAAATCCCCTTCCTGAAAAAAGCCACACCCAAAACCAACCAACCAAAAAATAACAGAGGGATATTTTTTCCTAAAAATAGTAATTCACACACACACACTTGTGAAATCAGTTATTTTAGTTGCCTCTCAGAGAATGTTTTTCCTATCTAAAGTTAAAATTAATACAAATGACTGAAGAAGCACAGACTCATTACAAAGGATTTACACACAAACCCTCTTATCAACACCAACTTCCTAGTTCTATACCCCTAAAGACAGAAATATGAAGCTACAAATAACATTCATTACCCAATTACTATGTCAGCCAGCTCTTTCTGTTATAGACTGTATTTGTATTTGACTGACTGGCCTATTGGAAACATGGTGCTGCCAGACCATCATCAAGCATTTTCTCTTTTTCAAAGACATAATCCAGCCTATATACACCAGTTCACTATCAGTTGGTTTAATCATTCCTTTATATGATAAGGGATCCCACTCTTTGCAAATCTGTATTTTTGTTAAAATACTTTCATGTTTCAATTTTAACACATCAGTTATGAAATTATGTGAATTTGTTGCAGAGTAGTTGTTTATCTGACTTCTGTAGGAGTCTACTTATTTTCGTCTGGTTTTCATGGGTAGTACATTTTTAACAGTGATCAAATTATCATAGAATCATACTCTTCTCCTGTTCTTTCTCTGTAAAATCCTTTCGGAAGGGATTTCCTCTTTTTGCCTTCTTTATCCAAACATTATAATAACAACAGCATGATTATCTGTTTTGTGACAATCAAGAAGCTAGTCTGGATACCAAGAACTTCTTGGGGCACAAAGCACAAATCAAAAAAAAAAGTCATATCATCAAATTCCTAGAATTCAAATAAATAGTCACAAACACTATTCTGCATTGTTAATCCATGTGTCTTTAAACTTCTCTTATTGCTTCTCAATCTAATTGTTTCAGGGTCAGGTTTAAGTGAAGCTCTGACTGCTTTGGTACACAAGTTTTACAGAAGCTCTTAAATGTGCTCTATGTGTCCAATGATAGGCACTAAGGAATGAAGTGGAATATTTTGCTATTATAAAATTTAAATTATGACTCTTAATCATTCTTTATTTTTTTAGAGAGAGAAGGGATATCCACGGAAAAAAAGACACCTTAATTCTTCAGATATGTGCTATTGTCCTAATGACATTCTTGATTTATACATATCTGTGAGTGAGGCAGAAAACTGCAGTGCTGTGTTTTGCATTGTGTCTAAAATAAGACTCATCATGATTTCAGAACAGGAAAGAAAAAGCTACATTTTTTGTCCCATTGAAGTATTTGGGATTCTACACCGAGCACATTGTGGCCAAAACAGCGAAAACAGTTCATATTCCATGTATTTGAAACTGTATTTCAGAATTAAGACAACAAAGAAATAATTAACAGCTGTTTACAAAATCATCATTTTAAAGAAATAAATGTTTAAATATTAATGCTTCAAAATTCTACCAGGATATTGTTTTTTAGTGGCATTCGTGACAATGAATGACACTTATGACTGAAGCATCTATTATATGAGGAAAGGCTGAGAGACCTGGGTCTGTTTATCCTGAAGAAAACTCAGAGGGGATCTTATGAATGCTTATAATCTAAAGGGTAGGTGTCAAGAGGATGGGGCAAGTCTCTTTTCAGTGGTGTCCAGAGATGGGACAAGGGGCAATGGGCACAAACTACAAGTAGTTCCACCTAAACATAAACTTTTTTACTGTGAGGTGACGGAGCACTGGAACAGGCTGCCCAGAGAGGTTGTGGAGTCTCCTCTGGAGACTTTCAAAATCTGCTTGGACACATTCCTGTGCAACCTGATCTAGGTGAACCTTTACCAGGGGGTTGGACTAGATGATCCCAGGGGTCCCTTCCAACCCCTACCGTTCTGTGATTCTGTGAATTATGTCACTGCTGTGGAAATGCACTTGTGGGAAAATACCTATTTTTGTATACAAATACTGTAATGAAGTATCTGAATACTCAGTAAACACTTTTTGGACACAGACAGTTAAAACAGAGTTGAGGAAATAGAGAAAAATCAGTCTCAAACAAATTCTGTCCTGCACCATGACACAGATGTCTAAAGTCTTGATATATTTCATATTTCAAAGACAACTTCTTCCCATTTTTTTCAGGGATGATTTAGAAATATCTCTGTTCTTCCCTCTCTTTTGTACAACTAAACTAAAAAGTAAAATAAAATCTACACTTTCATTATTCATATTGTATCCAAAAGTATGCATTGTTCAATGAAAACATGAAAACCCCTCACTTTTTACGGGCAAAATACTGCTCAAATATCCTTATGCACATCTTACAGGGGAAGAATTTATCCATATAAATCCACTTTGAGGAATTTTTAATTTTATTTCAATTTACAATCCTTCCATATATGATATTAAAAGAGTAAGCAATGGCATGTAATTGAATCAAAATGCAATATGATAATAGTGAATTCAGTTATGCTTTTACTGTTAACACTGGTACAATGATTTATTCATTTGTCATTTCACTTACTTTTTTGTGTTTGAACATAAATTACAGTTACATCTCTTCATAGCTACCAGTTGGTACATATGTTATACTGGTAATGCCATATACCTATGTAATTAGAAGAGTTCATGGTAGTATATATGTTTTATTCTGATTCAAAAACTTTCTGATATTGTCTACTGAAAACTATCACTCCTGTCATGTGTACACTCACCTCTTTCAGAAACCAGTGTCATAAATTTAGTGACTGGTGTGTCTGATACAAGGAATTGTAATCAAGCTGAGAACTGGAAAGGAAATCCAAGCCAAATTACAAGAAGTTAGAGGTTAAAATCAGACATACTCAGTGATGAGTGGCATTAGTGAAATGGAAATGATTGTTAAACACAGACCAGGTTTAGCCCATCACTTACATTAGCAGTTAATCTAAATTAAGAGCTGGGAATTCAAACAGAATCCCATTTCATGGAAAAATATGGAAAAGTAATTTTTTTTTTTTTTATTCTACACTGGAATGATTTAACAGATCTATTAAAATATCACTCGGAGCCATTCTCTTTAGAGAAGGTTAGTGGTCATGGTACTTGCCTTGCACTGGAAGCTATTCACAAGGCCCTTTGATGCCAACTTCAGGCACAGAACTAGTGTCACTCACATTTTGCAGTTATCCAGAGATCAAAACAATGTATCATTCTCTACTCACTTTTTATTATGTTGGACCTTTTTATTTATGAGTGAGTAAAAATTAACGTTCTTGAGGAGAAAGGGGCACTGCAGCTCTCATACATCCCATGCAATGCTCTCAGGGCTTTGCTTTGGTTTCTTTGAGCAAATCCTGAAAAGCATTACAATAAGAGTAACCACATTTTCCAGCAAAATGGCATTATGGTGTTTTCTGACTGTTCATCTCCACCAGTGACCGTAAACTGCTGACACTGGTGCCAAGCTCATACAGAGAGATTTACATTGGCATCACATGAACTTCTGAGCTTTTTAAAATAAATTTGGCACCAGGAACTAAAGGGTTCACCATCACTGATCTAGATTACATCCTTCTTTATCAGCAGATGACTTTCAAAATTCCCATCTAAATAAACACTCCCAATTTATTTATATTTTCTTCCATTAGATTAATGCTTATAGGAAGAATTCTCTGAAATTGTCTGCAAACTTGATGGCAGTTTCTATTTACTACCTCAAAAAAGCTCATGTCTGCTGCTTTAGTGTGATGTAACTGTTGTTTATTACACTAATCTTAATTATCTCCATTTTTTGCTATTGCCTTCCACACTCACTTGTTGCCATTGTATTCATGTCTGCTCTAAAACCAGGATCTAAGCTAGCTGAGGCTAACAGCTGGCTTTTTAACATCAGGTTCAGACAGTCTATCACAAAGGAGCACTAGTTCCCGACTAGAACCTTAACATCTTGCAGCACTACAGATGTTAAATATCATAATAATGATTGTATCTTCCTTACACAGTGATTATTAGCAAAGCTGTACAGCTTTCAAAGAGCCCTTGTTTTTACTTTTCACCAGCAGCTGAAGCAAGGAACACATTTCCATTACAAGATGAAGCTGTACAATCTCATCCAACAAATGATCTCACTCTGACCCTCACACTAACTTTGCTATTAAGCAAAAACAGGCACATTTTCAAATATTGATTCCAACTAATGTCTGATCCTAACAGGCATGATCTTATCAGGGCCCCACTATAATAGAAGGAGTGTCAGAGTTAAACAGAATAGGTTTAGATAAGATCACAATCTTCCTCACCATGATGTGATGCTATCACTGAGTGAGTATAGTATTTGAAGTAATTATCATTAATAGATATTGACAACAGGAAGAGTGGTCACTGCTAAGATCTAAACAAATTTGTGCATGATAAAATAAAACAAGTTTTATCTGAATGGTGGATAAGGATATGTTATGTGCCCTAAGACACTAGCTGCCTTTGTATTTTTCTTTGAAATGATGGATATTCAGTTAAAAGAGAAATACTAAGTAGCAACATTGCTACTTTAGTTTGTTCTGTATCTTCTGTTTTGCGGCAAGCTGCTTCTTTAGCCCTCCTGCTGTTTTTTATGATGTCTACCTTGACACATGCATCCCACACCACATTTTGTGGACAGACCCTGGTCCCAGGGTTAGCCTTAAGAGCCATGGCCACAGTTGATTTCATGGTGCCTTTCCTTGTTAGCAGAGAGTATAGCAAGGGGCTGTCTTACAGGAGGTGTGGGAAGCAAAGGGTTATCATTCTAGACTTTGAGCCCTATGGCTGTTTTCTTATTTGAATTCTTTGCAGGAATATGGGGCATAGGGTAGCCCCATGTCTGGTCTCTAAGGTAAGTGTGGGCTGTGGCAAAAGCCACCAGAGAGGTACAAGGCTGACAGACTTCTTGCTTAGTTTGATTTTTGCCTCACCATTCATTCTAATCATGGCAGACTTTCTGCATTTTCAGAAAGAAGAAGGAACTGTAAAAGGTAACACCAGCTTTGATGTGGCAAATTCTCTGTGAAGCTCTTAAGTCTTTCTCCCCTGAAGCTATTAGCATGTAAGGCCAAAACAGCACAGAATTGAAAATAATAATTTATACCCCTGGAAAAAATGTTATCAACTTAGGAAAACTGAAAACATTGGTAGGAAAAAAAAAAAGTAAAAAAAAAAGTCAGTTGATAGTTATGTGTGTGCTTTATGTAATGAAATAGCACAAGCATAGCTAAACCTTCATATACTGAAGCCATACAAAAAATAATACATGAGAAAAGGCTGCAAATCTAAAACCCCTTTAACAATTCATTACTAGTAGAAACAGGCAAGTGTGTAACACATAGAATTAAAAGGGCACAATCAGATTGCCAATGAGCCATGTTCTCTATGTTTGTTGTGATAACAATATTAAATACTAAAATGCTGGTTTTCATCCTTACAGTGCTTATAGATATTAACTAATTAAGTCAATTTAAGAAATATTTCTAAATTAATAGGATACTTGCTAAGATTACTCAAATATTGGTCTTATACACAAAAAACCACATGCAGCTTTTCTACTTATATTCATGTATTTGTCTTCTCAAATGCGTGATTAACTCCAGAGCACTGAAATCTTTTTGATAATCGCTGAAGATGAATGTATCACGACAATCAGCAGCATATGGAACACAGAATGTTGTCAGATGTTAACACACTAAAATAAAGCAGAACCATCCATGTACTCCATATCTTGTCTAAAAATAATATACTCATTGACCTTAACCCTATCAAACTGGTCCCATCTTCAAGGTCAAATAAAATAAGAAATATTTATCTTCTATGGAGAGGTTTATAGGCTGTACTTGCAGTGCTCACTGTCACAAAATGCTAACCATACCTCAGCCCTACTGCTTTGAATGAAAGCTTGGGGTGCTCAGCACATCCCACTGGTTCTCAGTACTAGGCAGTATCAAGTCCAAAGTGCATTATTAATCACCATTTAAAATTTGCACTCCTCATTTTCACTGATTTGTATTTTTTTGAAGACTATACATGGAAACAGAAAAGCACCTAGTTAGGGTAAAAAAGACAGGTATATTTATATGCTTGTGATCTCTAACACATACTTCATTTGGAAGAGATCTGCATAATGTATATGTTGTTTTGAAAAAAGAATTTCAACAACCTTTGTTATCCCAATAATTTTTGGACCTGGTAATATCAATGCAGCGTACTGCTACAGCTCTTGTGAGGTTAATGCCCCGCCCCGCCCCCCCCCCCCCCCCCGGCCCCCCCCCCCCCGACCCCACCCCGCCCTCACCCTGCACAGCCCACCCCAC
>WTSP01026351.1:40263-89455 GCA_025331215.1 Actenoides lindsayi
GTTATTTGTGTTTTTAAAAAAAAATTTTCAACAACTTTTTTTTCCCAAAAATTTTTGGTCCCTGTAATAACAAATTGGCGTCCTGCCACAGCCCTTTTTGGGTTTATGCCCCCCCCCCCCCCCCCCCCCAGTGAATGCCACTCCATGAACCTCTTTACTTTCCCACTTCACAACTATCCCAAAGCAGACTTTGCAAGTGCTCCTGTCCAACAGTACAGCCAGAGAAACAGAAAACAATGACTACATCATGATCGTATTTCTGAAGAGCTCAGGAGGCCTCACAGTTATGGTAGTTACAGTGAACAAAGAATCAGACAGTCAAGTGTCTTTGGTATGACTGACAAGGAAATGATTATTAAAGGTCAGAAAGGCCATTTAGTCCCATGTATGCCACTAGCCAGAGCAAGCATAGTAGGAGCTACTACAAAGCTGCTTAAACCTTGCAACAAGTGCTAACAATTGGCTTGGAAGAGGGAATGCAAGGAATGTTAAGGAGGCACAACCACAGCAAGTGGTCTCACATTTGTGTGAGGTCAAGTTTCAAAACATCAGTATTCTTATTTTCTGCTGCTGAATGTGGTGATGGAGGGGGAATCATTTTTGAAAGTAACCAGTGCCATGTGCAGTCATTTACTACACACAGGTACCTGCTACTGCTCCTCTTATGTATTAAAGAGATTTACTAGCACACGAACAGAACTACAACTGAGCTTTGAGGATGCCGGTGATGCCAAGAGCCTTCTTGCAAATGTTTCCACATCCAACCCATGGTGTGTTCTCTGTTTTTCAGCCTGCCTAATCAGGGCTCTGGTACCTGATAGTGGATGACTGACTATAGAAATCAAGATTCAGCTTACTGCCTGAGGCATGCTGTACTGCCAGATCAAAGTGCACGCATTTGGCATCCTGAAAATGCAATACCATTGTTCTCACTTTGCATTTCTGCGATACAGAAACCTGGGACAATCATCCTTAAAAATCAGATAGTATTTCTTAAAAAAGAGGTACAGAGTACTTAGAAACAAAGTCCTAAGTAAACCTGAAAATAATGCTTTGAAAGAGCTACACTGATTTAGTATTTGGTTATACAGAGTGTTAATTCATAGAATCTTAGAATCATAGAATTGTCAGGGTTGGAAGGGACCTTAAAGATCATCTAGTTCCAACCCCCCTGCCATGGGCAGGGACACCTCCCACTAGAGCTAACTTTAGTTAGCTAGAATCTAGAGGGGGAAGGGAGAACATTCTGAAGAAAAAAAACCAAACCTGCAGGCAATTGGTAAGGGACATGCCAAAGAATTGTAGCGGATGACTTCCTTATCTCCCAGAAAGCCCTTGTTATATTTCAATTAAATTTTGAAAATGGTATCCTACACTGTTGTGACCAACTGTCTAGCTTCCTGTAATGTCCCATCTGCCATTTTCTACAAAACCCAGTGTCTCATTCTGGCCTTTTAAAGCAAATCTTGAAAGATTTTAGTTTCCTGCAGGTGTCTCTGGGCAGCCAAACAAGTTAAGTTGGCTGCAGAAATTACTCAGCATCAGGGTGCCAAAAGCCACAGGGTCATCTGCTCCGTTTCCTTCCCCCATGCCACGGCTCAGCTGCGCCTATACCACTCCTGTCATATTGGTCCAGCCTGCTCATAAACATACCAGCCACAAACTTTCTACAACCTCCTGAATCTTTTCCAGCCTTTCACTCTCATTATCATTAGGAAGATCTTTCCCTTATCTAACCTGAATCTCCACTGCTGATACCTACATCTATGAGTCTGGGAGGTTCACCTAATGCAACCCATCATATCCTTCCATGGACCATGATCCAGGTGGATTCAAGATGTGCGTGAAACCCTCTACCACAGAAGTGTACAGGATTAAGATGTTATTTTGGCTTGAAGGAGGGAAGGTGGATTGACCAGAGTGAGAAAACAGGAGTAAGGTAAAACATTAAGTGGATCCCACAAGAGAAGAATACGATCTGGAATTTAACACATATTAATAAGATCCAATACTTAATGTACTAAATGCAGCTACATTCAAGAGAAAGGAACACCATAAAAGCAAAGAGATAAGACTGAGACATACTATGAGGCCCGAAGAGGAATTAAAAATTAGCAACGTCAGAACTGGGCCTGCTTCAACACAAGCAGAAGAGAAGAAACTGAGATACGCTGGATCTACTATTGTTTTCTGCTCTATCGCTCTCTTCCCTTTATGCTAATTTGTCCCAGGTTTTTTCCAAAAGCGAGGAAAACAGCTTGCAGGAGAAGGAGAGAGGGAAGAATCCTTCCTCACCTCCCCAGTGCAAGGCACACCTCCCTCGGCTCCCCTTTAATGTCCTCACACATGGCAGAAGTTCCAGTTTCGTTTTTTTAAAAAAAGTGGTCACTCATCCCTCAGATGAGAAGATTTGAAGCTTTCAGAAGAAAGCTCCAAATAAAATAAAGTATTTTGGGAAATGTGATATGTTTATAAATAAATGCAGAAATAATAATAATAATTACTAACACGTGATACTTTTATTTAAAAAAAAAATCCCTTCTATGTTTTTCAGATATCAAATGTCATAAACAAGATATAAAATACTATTCTGTGACAGGAAGAATTTCAAATTATAAGACATTTTCTCACAGTGAGTAATCTATAAAAACTACGAGATGTCTCAAAAGCTTTGTAGTTTATTCTAAATGCATCAGTACCATTCTGCAGCTATCCACTCTTTAGAGCACTGAAAAGACAGTATTTTGACATCAAAATCTATTATTCCCTAAAAATTTTAGAAGAGCTCAAACAAAATATATTATTATAACTATATTTAATGTTTCACAATTCATGAAACATTTTGTAAATACATTGAACTATCTTCCCCTTCTCTCTTAGTCTGTGAAATACATGATAAAATGCATTAGTGAAAAGGGGGCATAAATTTATTAATTAATAGTAAGATTTAAGATGAGACACAAATATGAAGCACTATCAGATCTAATGAGGCTATTCATATAGTTTTCTCACATGTGGAATAGCAGGACAAGCATAAGACCCTGTAAATAAGACACATCATCAGGTAGAATACTAGTTGTGCATCCCTTGCTTCAGCCTTTCCCCTGCTGCAGGTGGTCTGATGCTGGCAGGGAGGGCGAGGATGGCAAGTCATGGTGACTCCTCTGCTCTTTGCAGCAGAGCCCTGTGGCTGGATCTGATTGTCTTTTTGGCTCCTCTGGAACCCGAGGAGCCACCACAGGCTTGGATTTCTGAACTTGTTCCCTGAGCTTGATAAATGAGGCCCAGGACATTTACAAACCTTACTCAGCACTTAAGATCTCAGGTCAAGCTCTGTATTGCCCATATTTTAGTGGTGCAAAGAAGATCTGCTGCATCTGGAAAAGGACAAATTTTGCTACTGGCTATGTGATCTTACAACATCAACAGAAAAGGAGCTACAGCTAAATGGAGAAGAAAGTTCAACAAAATGCTAGTCTTTCAAATAAAACTCTGATTTTTAGGACCTAATAACATTCAGGACTTTCTTCTGACTAGAATATGCTATTTTTCTATACTCACAAACACTTACATGGTGTGCATATATATATGTACAAATATATATACTTACTATACTTACAATTTTAAAATGTATTTATGCATTCACACATGCTGCACTAACTATACTTAGTATAAATACTGAGGGTTTTTTTCTATTTGAAATATGAAAATCATTATTTCATGGGATGCAGTTAATTTGTACGGTAATGAAACAACCAGATTTACCTTTTATTTCCATCATTTTTGAAAATGTAGAGGCTACCTCTCTCAAGCATTCAGACAGAAAGGTAACTGATGTCTGGAACTTCGATCATTCCATCGCAGTGCATGAAAGTGAGCAGCAAGCAGCCACTGTCTTCATTGAAACCACAGATCCATTCCTTTACTTGAAGCCATTTTTTAAATTAAAATGAAGGTAGACAATAATTTAAAATCTTGTTATTGTTAATGTGATATGGTACCCAGGTCTGCATATCTCTTAGCACAAACAAATTTTGACACCACTAAAATGTCAATCTTCTTTTCACATCAAAATTTTCTCTACAGCACACTTAATTCCAAACAGCTGCTCACTATTGCCTCCAGAAGTCTTATGGAAAGCATCTGTTGATGTTTTTATTAGGTTTCTGGATTTGTATGTCATTTGTATGTTCAAACATTACATCTGCACAATGCACCGAGTGCAATGCAAGTGCTACCACAGTTCCCACAGGCAGCAAGCAACATCATAATGCTTTTCTCCACTACCAAAGTACACTAAGTCTAATTACCCTTGGAAAAGCATAGATTTCTGTGCAATTGCCCCTAAGAAATCCAGGAGCATTCAGGACATTTTATTTTCTAGTGGTCAAAGAGAGAATACAAGCCTCAAAGTCTTTCAGTTCAGTGTCCCTTTTAACTATCAAATTCTTGGCCAAACAATGTAAACGTCTTCATAGACACAAACACCTTCATAGCTTTATGTTCCACCAAAATGACGGAGGTAGAATTTCCTATACTTGTTCTACGAATGTGAAACTAGTGAAAAAAAATGTGTCAACATTTTAGAAATGGAATTTTATGTCAGAATAAAAAAAAAATGGTGTTGTTAACATCTAGTGAGAAGAAAGTTATTTCAAAAAGTGATGAATATGTAAATATGACATTTTGTATCTGCTTAGTCTATAATAATACATATGATTCATAAATAAGAAGAAACATCATTCTAAAAAGCATGAATTTTAAAAATTTCCTCAGAGGACAACATTAACGTTAAATTCCTCATATTAAACATAGGTGCTGAACTTGTGCCTGTTAGGTATTTCAGTGTACTTAACTACATAAATGACCTCAAATGAAGCTAAATCAATTATTTTTATCATCAAAAGTTTAAAAATAAGATTCTATACCATTCTAAAAGTTGTGTTATAAATTTAACAAAATCAGCATTTGAGTCTTGAAGCCTATTGTGCACAGAAGATGAGACTATATGACCATAGCCTAGCAGCACAAGAATACACTGCTAGTGCACAGTTTATTTCAGTGGTACTCTCTAAAGAGCTTAGCAGTGCATTATGTGCTCCAGTACATATTGTCTTGTCTGTGCTTTTCCCTGCATCCTGAAATGGAAAAGCCTGGCACTTGCAGATGGAGTCACCCTCTGCTTCTGCTGCCCGGGAGGCCCTGAATGAAATTTTCTTGACCTTCTTCTGTCTTGGGCTCCTGACTTTGCCTCATGTCTTCTGAAGAGCCATCCCCTGACTCTGCTTTCAAGAGCTCCCTGGCAATGTGCCCAGGGGTACATTCCCACTTTGAGAAGGACTCCCTTACTGAAATGAAGCTTGCTGAAATAAGACAGATAGTTTATTGAGTTTTCTCCCAGGGAACTGAGTTAGTTTAATGAGAATGATTAGTAATGTCTACTACTTAATTACAATAGTATTATGATAAAGTCTGCTTAATGGAAATGCTTATAGCAAGCACCAAGTAACTGAATTATTTAAAAAAACCCTTCAAAGTGACCAGTGGTAATTTAAAACAAAAGTTATAAAGTTCTGCTGTTTTGATAAACCAGTGTCAAAATGAACCATGAGTATGTGTAGTCTTAAAAAAGGGCTGTAGCCAAGGAAAAGAGCTTAAAAACCAAAAGATATTTTATGAGACTATATAATACTACATTCTGGAAATCTTCAATCCACAAATAAAGGAATAAAAAGTAACAACATAATTTGAATCCTGTCTTCCTGGGAATATTTGGGGATTGTTTTGTGGTTTGCTTTTTATTTTTAAACAAACCATACTTGTATGTCCTATAAACATTTAGTATCTTAAAATTAAGGCATATAGTACTAATACCAGTGTATTAAGAATATTTAGACAGAGGTGCATGATCAGTGTACTCTTCACGGACCATGTTGCTTCATAACCTGTTTGTGTTCTGGAAACTACTTCCACAACCTGGAAAAAAAAATGTGTTTGGCTTTTCAAAACAGGGTGTTTATTCATCATTAGCATACCTTGCTATCGTATTAGTAATGTGTTTTAAATTAACTCTGTTGTGTAAATGTAAATAAAGAAGCAGAAATAACTATTTTTTTTTAAAGTAGCATTAAACTACAGTTTTGCACAAAAGTTTCATAAAAAGTTCTGTCATTTCATTCCCCTCAGCTACATGTCTATATAAATGGGAGAGCACTTTATAAAAGGTGAGGCAATGTGAGGTGATATGTTCTCAAAGACTATTGTGAATGGCCATATGGGTGTCCACAACATCTCAGCACGTCTCAATTTTTTTTAATGTTTCAGTTTGAAAGTATGAAGTGATCAACCCTGACATGTGGACAGTGCATCAGCACACTGCTGTAAGCATGACACAATGTGCTGTCCAGAAGCACTGCTACACTAATGTCTGCTCATGTTTGGGACAGAAAGAAGTGTTTTACAACTAGTTTTAAACATGACAGTAACAGCAGTAAAAACAAGAAATGATTTTGCAGCCACCTGAGGTACTTAAAGGTATAAGCCCAGTATAAACGAAGACTAGAATCAAGGTTTGTTACTCAATACACTATCTTTGATAATTAAATATAAAAATGTCTCTGTGCTAATAGCCAAAATCTCCATTTTCAGGTAAATACCCAAAGGTAAAAACTGATTTATCCCTTTTGGTATTTGAACAAGAGAACCAAGCCTGACTACAGACTACAGACTACAGACAGACTACTGTCTGTCTCGCTGGCTGTACAGTACCTACAACCAAAGTGCCTGGAAAAACCTCACACTGCAACTCTTAAGATTAAAAGTTGCTGGCTACTACAGATACGAGGTTTTTGACCTGAAGTGACCAGCCAGAGATTAGTGAGCGAGTAACTTAACTGCATTTTGAACCTTAGTTCCTCAGCACCTCACATGCTAGCCAGTCAAACGGTTTCAGGAGGATATCTTCCAGAAGTAGTACTGCTTTGCCACCAAACCTCCTAGATCCCATTAAAGGGCTCCTGCTGTATCCCACTGCTCGTCTGGCCCAACCCTACACACGGATTCCCTTCACATCCATGTTGAATCCTCTTTATCTTATCAGGCTGATACAGGCCTGCCCCATGCGCTCTTCCCTGCGACAAGATGACGAGAACCGAGGGGAGGATCCAGCTGCTCATTGTTTTGCTTTGCAAAACCCTGCCATGGGCACAGATTAACACCAAAAACTAGATGGTGGCAGCCAAGGGAAAAGGCCTTTCAGAATGCCTCCACACAACTACCAGAGCGATGGCACGAGTTGCTGCTCGATGTCCATCGGGGACTACATGGTTCTGCGATGCTTTTGTTACCAAGGACTTCATTCCGCCAAGTTGTCCCCTCAAAAAGGCAAAGTACTTACAGGTTGGAAAAAGCCAGCAAACAGCTTTTTCTTAAATATGCTGCTAGTGCCTTGAATTTAGAGCTGCACACAGCAGCTTCGCTTTCAGTGGTTTTTATGACCAGCCTAGAGGGGTCTTCTGCTCTTCTCGCTTGCCTGTTCACATTAGAATTGACATTTGTGCAAATCCACTTTCCTGTTAAAGACAGGAATCACAAGCTAGGAGTTTCACTCTTAGAAATATATTCCTGTCTACTTCTAGGTACCTGTGAACTATGGAATTTTCTGTGATGAAGCAAGGCACAAAGTCGGAGCCTTCCTGGTAGAACTAGAAATTAAATCATGTCTCCTTCCTTGGAGAGCTGAGTTTTCACTAACTGTAGATAGAAAGCAGTATTGTACAAAACTCTTCATGTATCTATTTGTTAAAACAGCAAGATTATATTAACTCTCAAACAGCATATATAGAAACATGTAGGTGATTTCTTTTTACTGTAAAACAAGAAAACAAGATCTTTTTTCAGAAGTACACTTTCTAGGCTTGAAAAGATACTCCTGTGCACGTAATTTTCACGGGACAACCAACTATTACAAAACAGTTAATAGCAAGTGGAAGAAGTAGAAGGCAGTAACTGTGCTCAGCTATGCAGATGGATACAAACTATGCATGAAGCTGAGAGCAGGTGAATTTTGCCAGTTTGGCAAAATTACAGGAACAGATCATTAAAAGTATCTAAATAGGAGACTTGTTACTCTAAATCTAAGGAAAGTATCTAAATAGATATCTGTAAATTCTTGATATGAGTTCTTAAGTTCAAATTGTAATTGAGAAGTTTTAAAATCTGAGACTCTTTGCTGTTAAAAACAGTGTTCTTAAGATTTCTGGTTGGCTGCATGCAGATTGTTTAAGCAACAGTAACAGTAATGCAACAGGGTACATTATTTAATAAGGGACTTTGATCATTCTGTAATTCATGAGCATTGGCTAACTCCTAAATGACAAAAATTAAGAATTTCATTAGTCATGAGCTAATTTAAGTCTACCATTGGAGTCTGAGTATTCTACAGCCCTGATATGGACCCTGCTCTGCCATATCTCTTGACAGTACAGTGGCACTAATGACAAAGTCAGCAGCTACTGTTCCTATTGAGAACAGCACTTAAATAATTTTTGTTCAAGGTAGCCAACCTTCCACTACTCTGAGATATATATTGTTAACATACTTCAAGACAGAAACTTGAAAGATCTAAAAAGTATTTGACACCTGGCACGGTGACTCAATTAATTACTTTGCTGAATTAATTATCTTGATCTGTCTCCTGAGCCAACAGCAGTGAGACTGTATTCAGCAACACAGCACTGCTTGAAATAAGAAGCACTTCAACAGGATTTTACATGTACAGGCTGCATACAGTGCAGAGTACAAGGGTAGTAAGTAAGCTGTTATACTGTTATAGGTAGGTAAATGAGAAAGTGTCACATTGATAACACTAGTCAGGTAGGATACCTGTAGTCAGACAAAACCATATTTTCCCATAAAGAGATCAGCTGCAAAAATGGTGATATTTACTTACCTGATGTTCCTTGAATTTTTCTTTCCTTTCCTTCTCTATACCAAAAATTCACATTAAAGCTCTTTTCCAAAATATGTTTGTAACAGTACAATGTTTGAAGTTCTCATCCAGAAATGAACTAAACCTGCTGTCAGCTGCTGATGTGAAAGTTTGATTGAATTCTAGGGAGGTGAGGCTTTACCCAAATGAGCTTCCAAAACAGATATAAATAACTGAAGTAAACAAATGGAAGCTCCATTATGAACAACAGAGAGCATGTACACTAGTGAGAAAAGTAATCAAATATGTCAAGCAAAGAGAAAAGTCATAAATAAACCAGAATAATTTAAAAATTAAAAAAAAAAAAGTATCAGAAAAATACATAGAAGCTGGCAGTGGTTTTGTGTGGCTTAAACAGTAAATTAAAGTTCTAATCAAAAAGTTTACATTTCTTCATGCAGCATTTTAAAGTAACAAATGTAGGATTATAGGAAACATCTGGTATTTGGGAAAAAGAAATAATACTTAGAATCATGGAATAATTCAGGTTGGAAGGGACCTCTGGAGGTCAGCCGGTCCAAACGTCTGCTCAAAGCAGGGCAAACTTCAAAGTCAGATCCAATTTCGAAGTTAACTCAGATTGCTCAAGATCATATCCAGTTGAGTTTTGACTATCTCAAAGGGCTGAGTTGTTCAGGGGACAAAACAATAGTGCTGAGGACTACAATTCTGTTTGCAGGGACTTTTTCATATTTACAAATGTATTTATGTTAGTAGGCAAAACAAAAGTAAAATCTTTCAACTGTTAGCAAAAATATACTTTATGTGTTTTAATTTGTCAGGAAACAAATAAGTATCCTTCCAGTTTAGCGAGAAAAAAATCCTGAAGATTTTTGTCCCACATCTCTCTGAACTAGTTGTAGAAAGCTACTCCATCCTAAAGGAAAAACTCAGCTGTGATCACTGCTTAATTACAAAACCCAAAGTACCTTAGTTGAATGTTTTTGTTACAACGGTGGTATTTGCCCAAATTTACGAAGTATTAACAGACCTTAATATATGCCTGTGCTACCAAAGGAGAAGTAAGCTCCTGATAGAAGGATTGTGGTTGCTCTATGTCTCCTTCAGAAAACAAAAATGAAACAACATCGTCAGCTGCTGACATGTTACAAATTCATCCTATCTGATAATGATAACTTTTTTCATGAAGTGTCAATCAGCATCATCTCTCATACTCAAACATTATCTTCAAGTCTTACATATCTCAGTAAGCGGCACATGTGGAAAGGGCAATAGGGACAATACAAAGCTGGCATTTTTCTTAAGGTATTATGTGGACTGACTTTGAGCTATGCAGGACTTAGGTTTCTGTTGCATGAAAGTTGATGAAAGTAGTTACAGTGGAATCTTAGAAAATTATTTGAATTTTAGGTAGTTGTCACATTTTATGTGCATTTTATGAACAACATTTTGAGAATGTTGATAGGCCAAGAATAAAATAGAAGATAATATAAAATGAAATGGATGGAGAAAACGGACAATGGTATTCAAATTGTTTAGTTTCCCCTTTCTAACAATAAGATGCTTTGAGTGTCCAGTACTTTTGAAAATCCATCCTTTATTCAGGTGACTGAATGAGAAATCTGATCTGATTTGGGAATACTGAATGCTAGGCAACTTAGACAAACTTTCGATGCTACTTTCTGTAACATTTTGTTGGCACCTTTTGACTAATAAATTATATTAAAGAGTCTACAAAATATCAAGATCTGAAATGGCTACTATGTACATAGAATAATGCTTCACTGCAATTTTAATATGCATATTTCCAGAAAGTGACATGCACACTATCCAGGAAGTCCTTGAAAAGAGATCTTCAATATATAGATAGGCACAGGTTCTCCAGGGAGGGGTTAATGACTATCAGTTTCCCCACTTTTCTCCCTCGTCCATATAACCCCTCTCTCACACTGTCCTGTATAGCACTTCAGCAACTCAGCACTCCTCACTCCCTTCAGCTCCTCCAAGCACTGGAAGGCTCAGCGTCTTCACCTAATGCTCAGATTTATCTACCCTAAATGTATGTAACAGTTCCATAGGACTTTATGCTAATACAGTCATGTAAAATCTGTAACAGCAAACAGTTATCCAGCAGAAAATAATGGTTCTATGTAAGTATCCCCAAGGACAATGCAGGTTCCAAGACTGTCTAAACTCTTCTGAAGATATTACGTGGTTTTGGTCACTATAGGGTGACCTTTCCAGATATCCTCAGAAAATTAATCTGAACTATATACAAATAATATTGAAGCTCAGACTTAAAACCAATACAAACAAAAATGAAATGAAAACCTGGGGATGACATCATTTTCAGTGCACTGAACTGAGACTGATGAAAGATTACTTTTAAGTAATATGGTCGACGTACTTTCTGCAATCAGAATAAAAAACAAGGCTACCTGAGAATATGTCATGTGATAGGTCCCTTTTGATATCTTTCAAAATAATTTTAATCTGATGGAAGATCTTGCAGTGTGTAGTAACATTACCATTAAGGCAAATTTAATAAACTTGATCTTAAAATAATGTAGCTATTTACATTTAATGCAGCTATTTATATTTTCTATACCACCCATTAATATAAATTAAGTATTCAGCAATTAATGCCATAAACAATTTTAAAAGCCACTCAAAAATCAAATGTTCTGACTGAAATGCAGCAAACTAGGAAGTGGTATTTCCCTTCCGTAAAATAACAAGTTAAATACTATTAACCTGTGCTCCAAATAACTTTACATGGACAGTTGCCATAGATGAACTATTCGGAAAAGAGCCAAACACCACTGTCCCTGTAAGTTAACAATGCCTGTTTTCAAATGCTCTGGCTGAATAGCAATTCAAGCTATTCCCTAAAGAATGACACACAATAGACTGAGGCCTAGCATCTCTGAGCATCTACATACCAAGGTGTTATTATTCAGATCCATCTTCCCAGCAAAGGGCCCCCATGTTGTTCCAACTGGAAGCTGCTGCCGGCTCTGAATCTTGCGCTCCCCGTCTTTCTGGACCACCTCCAACTCTCCTGCAAACAAAGAAAACAAGCAGTTCTGAGAGTACTTTCACTTGTGCCTCGACAACAACCACCTCTGCCTTTGTGTTGGCTTTATATGCACAATGTTCTGAGGACCCACAGACTGAGAATTTATTATGCATGTTTGAAAAACAACTGATGTTGTCCTGCAAAATAAAAACAAACCTTTTTCCCTTATAATTATATTCAAATTTGGTTTAGAAAGTCCCGTTCCTTTCTTGCATCTTTTCACACACATTAGAGTTTGAAGACATTTTTTTTCAGAATAGTGGTTTCATAAAAGTTCTTAAGAAATGCTGAGGAGGGGGGAGATGACAGATGAAAGAAAGAAGTGCAGTAGCAGCCGTACCTGATGTATTAAGCTCCCTGATATGTTTTGCTGCCTCAAGACCACATTCTGAAGCATTCAGCTACCACAAATTTTAGACATAACATACAGTGATATAAACTCCCAGCGACTCTACTAATTTTGAAGAAACTTCTAAAAATATTTACTACAATTAAAAAAAGGATTCTGAACCAAGTGAAGTTTTACAAGCAGTAACATTTCAGAACTAGACCCAAAATAATTAAAATTGTTACCTTAAGGTTTTAACAAAAAATATGTAAAAGCAAAGGGGAAGTGGTATAATGATTTTTTTTGTTAGTGTGTACTAAATTGTATTTTTTTTTAAAAAAAGTAAATTTTATTTTTGAAAGTAAGGACTTCAAAATTAACACTTAAAACTGAAATTGTTACTTTAGTCCACTTTAATTTTCCTGTGTTTTTCCAGTGAAAAGAGAAAGAATAATGCACAATTAATCATTACTGTGGAAGGAACAATAAAATTCAGTCACAACCTTTCTCCCCAGTATTTTCTACTCTTCATTCCAGGATTAAAAAAATAGTCTAGATAACTCTTATTTGAAAGAAGTCAATAAGCCTGTTTTTCTATAAAGAAACATTTCAGTTAAAAATGTAGCAACAGTTAAATGTAAAGATACAATTTCTAACGTTCTTTTCTGAAACAATTCAAATAAATTTTGGTTTCAAACTTTAAGATGGATAAAATGGAACAAGCCTGAGGAGCTGATCTGTGCTTTTCTTGTTAGATGTTTAAGTGAATTTTCACATGCTGTTGCACTTCCAAGCTTTGGGCTTCCTGAAGGCAGGCACAAAATCTGTTGTTTTCAGGAGCAGCAGAGCTCACCTCGACTTTGCTCTAGCCAGGATTTCTCCTGACCTGTCTTCCCTGTCTGCTGCACCCCCTTCCTCCCTTTCCATACCAAGCAGATGGAACAGTAAATCCTGCCTTTTGCATCAGCACGTCTCTTCTCAACAACTCAAGCCCAAATCAGGACCGGTGTTTTTCCACAAACAGGGTGAAGTCCAACTGTGCAAGAAGTCAACTCGTCCAAGATTTAGAACTGGCAGTTGTTGTGAAATGAACCTCGGGCCGGAGGAAGTGAGTAACTCCTCCTGGCTTACAGGCAGTCTTCACTGACTTCCCTGAGCTAACCGTTCCCATGAATGCCAGGATTAATGTTACAGACAGGCTGCAAAGTTTTCCCTTGTTCGTGGGGGTTAATCGCAACAGTTTAGGTTCTAAAGAGAAGAGTTGGCTCCAGCTTCCATTTTCAACCACAGAATTCTCAATTTTGCTTCTGAGTGTTGCCGTCTACAAAACTACATAAAATTGTGCATCAGATCCTTCCTGCAAACTGGAACAAATCTAGGAAATAGAGCTGTATCAGATTAGCAAAGCTTCTATCTATGCGGGTGAGTCCTCATCATGACAGTGTGACAACATTTTAAAAGGCAGTATGAGAGCAGGAAAGCTTATGGATTAATTATATCTAATTTACACATGAGATATGTACGTATCCAAAAAGAAAAAAAAAAAAAAAAAAGCTTTTTTTTCCCCTCTCCCAGTCACATTGTTATAAATTATATTAACCTTAAAAAAAATCTCTTTATATGTTAATTATGGAAGAGAGAAATCTTTCTAGTAATGCAAGGTACTATGTTGATCGCTTAGGCATGCTGCAGCATTTTCGCTCTACATAGAGATGAAAACTGTAGCATTTGCTTGCCTTTACACACTAAGAAACAGCCATGTCTGTGAGCATGTCACATTTAACTGATACCAGAGGAATCATGAGAATCTTTGAAAACCCTTTTAAAAAATAATTCAGCCTCCCTTTCTGCCAGTGACATTTTTCATTTGAAAAGGGTTCAGACACAGTCAAACAGTGACTCCTTATCTGTACCTGTGGATTTACAAGCAGGCCTGTCTTTTAATGGATTAAGAATGACAAACTTAGGGCAGATCATCCAGTGATATCCAAAAACCTACCAAAGTTTTAAGGTACACATCATTACATTTTATATTTAAAATAAAATTAATAACATGAATTGTATACCTGGGAAGTAGCTCAGGCTTGTTGCAAACATAAAAACAAGCAATTCTTTTCCAAAACTGTATTTTTTCCCCCAGTTGATAATTAAATAAGTTAATATGGATTATTTCTCTCTTTTATTCTCTTTTGTTCCAGCCCCAAGTTGTAGCTTGAGCAGTGTACTACAGGTGGTGTAACATCATGCTGAATTGTGCTGAAGCTTCTGTACTTTCCCCTGCACTCAGAACACCATGACCAAGTAGTCAGTAGTAGACTGCAGACAGGGTTACAAACCATTCTGCTTCATAACCTTCCTGTTTCCCTTGATCATAGCTCTCCAGAGAACATGTATTTCTCTCTGGTCACCATGACCAAGAGCCATTTTAATGCTATGGGTGAATGTGAGAGTTGGGAAGGGTAATCTCCTCATGTATTTTGGCAAACACAGACATTTTGGCTACACTTGGGCAAGGTGCAGCACATTACAATCTGATCCTTGGCAAAGAATTTTTTTTTTTCCCACTTAAAATCTTGCTTTTGGGAAATAAATTAACACTAAGAGAGCTGTAAGTTAAAAAACACCCCCTGCACATCAGGGTCTACAAGTATCTGCTAATATTATTTTTCAATTCCTACCAGATGCTGCATCTTTTGTAAAATCTGTGTATAGGTTCCTTTGTCTGCCCTAAGCAGGTAGGTCAGGGGCTGGTATGAGGGTTGGCAGAAGAAAGATTACAAACGTCACTATTAAAAACCCTGTCCTGAATTCCCCTGACTCTGGAGTAAGAAGTTTGCAACTTTCCTTCATTGATCTGTAAGATGTCGCTCCTCTGAAATATCCTAGTTGGTGAATGGTATCCAAACTGGCAACAGAAGGCTCTAGTCTCCTGCTGACAAGAATGGAGCTGTCCTCTTCTCACTGCTGGCTTCCCAGGAGGACACTTCCCACAAGGTGCCATATATGCGACCCTGAACAACTTGTGACCTCAAGAGAGTTTGAAGGAAGAAAGAGAACCACACCCTGTGACTCTTAATTAAAGAGTCTAAAAAATGTGTCAGCAAGGCAAGATTTTTCCCTTCAGCTCAGAAGAAGTTCAGATGTAAGTCAGAAGTGCTGTCTGCAGCTGCTGTTCCTTGCACAACTGCTCAGCATCTTGCAGAGATTGCAACAGAAGGAAGAGGATCTCAGATTTTATTGCCGCTTGCAGTGTGTCAAGACTCCGCGCTCTTCACAAGTGATTGTCCATGGAGATCCAAACCAGTCAGAAGAAAAGGAAAGAAAGGATGAAAAATTGTTGCAGCTTCCTTTAAGCTGTGCTCCAGCCCAAAGGAAGCAGAATATTCTCTGCCAAACACTGTTAGGAGTTTCCAGTGATCAGCAATTGCACCAGACCACCTCAGTGCTGAACACTGAACATGAATGTTCCATCACGTAACAGTAAATTATAATATATAGAATTCATACACACCCCTGGGATTCATCATTCCTATGGCAACATTGAGATGCCGTTGTATTTTGCCAGTTTCATCCTAGACTTGTCAACCATCTAACTGAAAGGGACAGCAAGAAGCTTAACAGAAGCAGCACTAAGAAATCTAAGTAGAGAGGAAGTAACACCCTGCTTTTAGTTTTTGCAAGTTAGGTTAAAAACATGACTTGAGACATTCCATTCAGTGATACTTACTTTCCTTTTCCTTGCTACAGAGCAAGTTGTTGGGTTTTCTTTTTTCCAGCTTATTCTTCAGGAACAAGCTTTTTTCTAGCTTGTTGAGTAAGTTTATACAAAATATTTGAGACACATAGTATGGGCTAATCAATTTTGGTAAAAGATAATGCTGTTAGTGCTGTGGGCTGTTTCTCTTATCTTATTAATATAGCATACTTTTAAAATCTGTGATTACTCAAAGACTTATGATCGCTGCACTGTAGAAGAAGCCCCAAGTCATGACTCACTAGTACAGCTACAAAACATCCCATGGCTTTTAAGATATTAGGCCACCTTGGTGAATACAAAACCAGAATGAAAGAACTCAGTTTAGGATTCTTTTCTTACATATACATATAGTTTCAGGGATGCCATATAGGGTTTGCATAAAACAGAAGACAGAGAGGACAGCTGAGCTTTGCCTTCTTTTACACCAAAATCAGAATTATATAAAAAAGCTCCATAAAACGTGCAGTGTAGACAGGAACCCAACAACAGGTTTTGATCACAACCTGAATACTGAAAAAAAGTGAACTATACATAGTATTTCTGGCCAACATAATACTGTCTTTCATCCATCTACACACATTCTGGAATAAGAAAGAAAGGAATGTATAGCTGTGGGTGAATGACAAACAGCATTTTGGAGTAGAAAAAAATGAACTACTTCGTTCAAAAATAAGTGTATCCAGATTTATAGATGTTTAACATTTCTAAGCAAACTGATAGCTTTGACAGTATGCATTTTTTTATCAGGAATAGCTTTCTAAGTGGACTCAGTTAAAAAAATAAATGAGTAAAGTCTTCCTCTACTATAATTAGAGACTGGTTATTTGACATCATGGAGCTCTACCAACTTCCACTAGCAAACGGCTCCTTCTTTGCATATTTCCAGTGCACAGCCACCTGGCTATCTAATGAATATTTCTTGCACGGCAGAGAAATGTTTATGCTGTAGTTTCAAACAAGGACTGCTTTGAAGCTGAAGCAAGCAAGCTAAAAACACTCTCAGAAGTTCTTAAGCGCCCCCCAGCCCAGAGCCCAAGATCTGCCTGCCATCCTGTATGCACAGGAAGAATCTGCAATTAATATTTTACTGCTGATTACCTCCATTATATCAAACTAATATGTGTATGTTTGCACATAGCAGTTCACTGATGGTGGAGAACTATCCCATTTCCACTTCTGTGATTCTTAACAAGGTAGCTCCAATATTAAATGCTCATACACTTGCTTGGCAGACATAAACTGCATTATTGAGATACCTCTACTAAATTCTCCTCCCTCAATTTTCAGTTCTCTGAGACATAACACACACTAAACTACAGTTTCGAACATAAACTTGAAATACGACATTCTCTATTCAAGTACTCCAGTCAAACCCTGATAAATCAGGCTGGCCATGCAGTGATCTTATCCTTTCTGACTCTTTAATAAATCGAACCTTGTAAGTTCACGCTGTTGGAAGTTGTCACTAAATGAAATTGTGACCTTATCCGATGCGTGAACTTATCCTGCTGACAACTACATTTATTGTGCGGATAAGCACGGGGCAAAAAAAAAGACTTTTGATAATTATGATCTTAGCCATATGCAACTCTTAACAGATGGGATCTTTTTGATGTTCTATTAATGATTTGCTTATGATGAGCCTCTACTCAGGGAGAAAAAAAATGCTATTCATAGGTAAGTGGTAGGGAGACTGGTAAGGGGCATGAAAAGTGCACAAAGAGAAACTGGCTGACAGCAATGAATCAGAAGCTATTAGACTAACACAAAGAGCTTTGAATTAGCTTGTAATTGCAGTGGAAAAGATAACATAATGGAGGTGGCAAAACAGAAATATTCCCTTTCCACAGGACTCATTCAATAGCCCAAAACTCTGAAACAAGTAACTGAGAGTCTGAAGAAGTAACCCAAAATATGGTAAACCTTGGCACTTCATGATGAATGCATGAATAACCAACTGAGAAAATAGGGCCAGGTCACTGTTAGGATAAGGATGGAAGGAGGAACAGACTTGGGACTGAAATCTGAGAAAACAGCCCTGTGGCATCATGCTGGAGAGATGGTTGCCATCCTGCTGCCACTGAGGTAGGTCTCTTTTCTCTATCTTTTATCTTTTTTCTCTTTTCTCTCCTTTTCTTCTCTCTTTTCTTCTCTCTTCCCTTCTCCCTCCCCTTCCCTATTTTTTTCTTCTTTTCTTTCTCTGAAGCTGCTGTCACTCCCCAGCAACTCCTTCCCCTAAACCCGATCCTCCTTGGTCCTATCCCTCTTAAACAGTAGGGTCAACCAGCTTACCATAAATGCCATAAAGGAAACAGACACAAGGATAACGCACAAGTAGTTACTGCTTTAAGCTGCTGCTCTTCTTCACCTATGCTTAGAAACAGATCTACATAGCAAAAAGAACGCAGGAGAAGCTGCCACACGTCACTTCATTCCTAACTGAGCTGCCTAATGTTGCCCCACTTCTCCAATGCTCCTACAGGACAGCTGTGCACTCTAGGTAAGAATGACAAGTCAAAAGGATTGTCCATTTTCTGTAACAAAAATCTTGCTGCTCCCTACCTTTCTTTAGAGCCCTGGAAGTTAGAAGCAGAGTTTCTTTATCTCTCCTCCCTGCTGCTACTACTGCAAATGGCAGAGAGTGCAGGTGGTATCCTTATCTGCAATGGCACTGTCCTACAATGGACAATAAAGGGAAGAATATTCTGAAAATGAGGACAGTGAGACTCAGCAAAGCTTTTCAGAAAAAAAAAGACAACAAAAGGAGGGGAAAAAAAGAAATTTTAAAAACAAGGCAAGGGAGAGGGAGTCTAGGGAAGGAACCATTAGAGGACCCAGATTGGGTCTGATCAGAATATAAAGACACAGCCTGGAAAATCGGAACAGAAGATATTCATTAAAAAGAAGGATGCAGAAACCTTGCCAGAGTAAGAGAAGACACATACATTTTCAGGCCTGAAACATAAGGATAGAAGTGCATGAATTTACATTTAGGAACAGAACATAAACATAATTATTCTTTTTTAGCTAAGGCATGTGTGTCATTACAGTGCTTAATTCATGAGTGAAACCACCAAAATACAGTATATTTATTCTAATACCTTATTACTCGGTTGAATTCTGGCTAAACTGTCCACTTGAAGCATGTCTACACTGCACCTAGTGATGTGGTCATTGGACCTTACATCTGGTCAAATCCATTCTCTACCTCCAAGCAGTCAGTTACCCCGTAGGGTATAAAACTTCTCTGAGACAAAGTTTCATTAACAGTTATTGTGTTTACACTGGTCTCCAGCTATGACCATGACACCAACATAGTACTCTGGCCTGTTTGATGTGACCTTAGGTATAGGTACAAAAGCTTCTCCAGATTCCCAGCTGCAATGCAGAGCTAACTTCAGTGTTGTGAAGGTGCACTGTGTCTTGCAGACCAGCAAGAGTTCTCAAGAGACGATAGTTTCAAAACAAGTGTATGCACTGACACTTCAAAAAGTCAAAGATGTGCTCTATCAGTAAAGTCTAATTAAGGAAATGATTTTACATTCCTATAATGCTTCACACTCCCGTAATCTACAGAACTTTGTAGGAACACAAGATCCCATCCCAGGTTAGAAAAGCATAGACACCTGGATGAACTGGAACTGACAATGCAATGTCTTAATTTGGGAGGGGGCTAGGAGAAAGGTTGATTAATTAAATAAATGTTAAATAGCATGTAAATTGAGTAACTGCTACAGATACGGCTCATGGAAAACTATGTAATCATTGTCCATCAAGTACACTATAAAAATAATTCTTAAGCTGAACTATTACAAAAAAGTGCTGGTTTTTCTTGGAAGTCAGAAAAGAAGGAGTACATAATGAAAAATACTCCTAGCATTCAATTAACTTTTTAGTAGAACAGACTCTTCTACAGCTATATAGACTTTATTTGGACTGCTTCACTGAACTTCTATTAACCTACTCAAATAAAAAATTAAAGAGATAGAAGAAAAAAGATACACTAAGAAAACCAAAGATTTGTTCACTTCCTTTAAAGTCAAGTTCCATATAATATGAAAAATATTCTGTCATATCAGCATCCAGTCTACAGACAGAGGCAAAGTAAACCCAGCCATCATGGCAAAATCCTGATCCTGAGATGAAATTAAAATAAATTATCTTTAGTTTTCAGTCTACTTACTGTAAGAGGAATATACACCTTTGTTTTCAAAGTCAAAATCTCATACAAAAAGAAATAATTTTTTTTTTTTCTTTCTGAATGATTTTCCATCTTCACATTTGGATGCTCAGTTCAAGAGGTTTGTTACTCCCTGTATGTACTGAGATAGAACTGGAGGAGAAATATTTGCAAAAATACACAAAAAAAATCCCAAAAGGCAACCAGTGCGGCTGAAGAGCCCTCCCTGCAGTCTTCTGGGAGAGGAATACAATAAACTCAATTCTCACATGGACACTCCATACTGGCAAAAACGATTCTCAATTATATTATAATACTGTGCAGACCCAGTGGTTTGAGTAGTTTTGTTATCCCAGCTACATATAGCTTGCACAGCTTTGCTCCCTCTCTCCCATCACAAACACATATGATACAGAAATGCCAGACTTGGGAAGGGCAGGCTGATGATATTACTGAAGAGGGTTTTCTTGATAAGATCATCATCTGTTTCTGGGCTCTTGGGTATGCTCCTTTCCTCAGCAGAAGAACAGTCGCCCCTGATAAATGTCCCTTTGTGTGCAGACTCTCCTCCCATATAAGCAAAGACATTTCAGTCCCAAGTCTGTTTTCTTGTTGCCATATATAACTCAAATACAGTTAGAGGTATATGGAGCATGGTATGTAAAGCAATAGAAAGTGTACACAATTGAATATACAGCTTATGTAGCTCAGACTGGAGCCTTTTCTCAGATAGATACTATTCTGCATGGAGAAGATTAAACATTCCACCATCACCTACACCAATCTTTCCCTAGGACTTTTTGGAATCTTTTTAGCTGAAAGATGGTAATATTTTATTTTTTACAATATTATCTGTATAAATATATATGATATTTAAGTAAAATAACTGATATTTACATGTTTACCCAACCTCGTTGGATTTCTTATTTGGAAAAATTGGAAAATATCAAGGTAGCCTGTGTTGTTCATGAACGCAGAAAGCTACTAAAGTTAACTTACTATGAAGACTGCTGTAATAGTGAGGTCATGAGATGTATTAAATGAAGAAAATCGTTTTGTAAGGTATTCTTTTTAACTCTAAAAGCAAGAGCAGTGAGATCATCTGTGACTGTATCTGTGGTGTCTTCTCCATTTACAGTACTTATGCTTAAAGATAGAACGATCTATTTTCATCTCTCATTTGTGTAACAGCAGATGAAATTATTTGCTTTCTATCAGATGTGCACGCTCAGAGCTATGAAACCACTGCTTAGATGTCTATTTCTAGCTTAAGAGTATGTGAACCAAACTGTCCACAAAATATCTTGCAAAAGAAGATGCTTTAATTTCCCTATTTCCCTTCCATGTTTGCAAAAAATTTCTGAGACTACCAAGAAAAAAAAACAAAAAATTTCAACTAAGACTCAAATTTATCAGTATTTAGTGTGACCATCCAAAAGATCTAGTTACTGTTGAGATTAGGAAGGTGAGAGGGGACTGGGACAAAGGCAGATTGAATGCCATGCTCCACTGCATTAATGCAATATATAGTTCAATCCATTATAATTACAGTTTATATGAAAAGTAACATTATTATAAATAGAGATAAATGTAGTATAACTATAATGTACAATGTCAAGATTCCAATTAATCATTTCTTTGCACTTGCCGGGGATGGCCATGCATAACAGACACACAGCTCTGCACTGCTCCAGCACTCATGAGTTATGTGCTTATCTACATCCTCTATGATGAAATAGCAGCAATGACCAACACAGCATTTTAACACTGTTGTCAGACAGGAATTGACTGCTGGTTTTGGACATTGACCAGAGTACCTTCACTTGCTTCTTCAGCACCTCAATCTGGACTATCCCATTGATTTCACATGCAGCTGTATCTTGGCATAGCCAAGTCTTTGAAGCCAATATAAAAAGCAATGCCCATTTATAAGGGAGCCTTGTAACTTCTGAGTTAAATAAACCCTTGAACAGAGATTGAGCAGGTCCTGTGCACTACCTAAATCCTACTCTGAGGCTTACATAAGATTTAAGTAGAATATTGGCCTTTTGACAGCCTTCTGCACAGAAATGATCTTGACCTTCATGTGAATAAGTCCTAGTGGCATCATGTGTGTAAAGCGTATCTCAAGATTGTTTTGCCTTACCACCTTCTTTACAAGCACAAATTTTGAACGCCACATTGCTGCTTGGACAGACACAGTGACTGGCGAGCCTGAGTAACAGCCATGGCTGGCACATGGAGCCTTGTTCTGCAGTCTTTCTCCTGGAGAATGACCTCCCAAGACTGACTCTTCACAGCCTGGACTTCACCTCTGTAAACAACGACTGAGTCCACATCCTCTACTGCCTTAGTGGACATTTCATACTAAGTAAGAACAGGGTCTCAGAGTAAGTCAGTGATGGCAACAGAAGCCCTAACTTTCTAACTAACAGTTGCAAGCACTGCTTCTGAAAACTTGACAAAACACATACAGGAAACATTCTTTTGAAGAAGTAGGAAAGTATTTCTGGCGAGGCACAATCATTAAACTGGCAGTGTCAAAAGAGATCAAAAGAACTGTAACTTGGAATATATCTGGGCAACAGAATTATTTTGTCTTTCAAGCATTAAAACTGCCCCTATACTATGTTTAAAAAATATTAATGTCAATTTATAACAACTTCTTATTATCCTGCAATGGTGATGTTCTATAAAAATATAACAAGTATAACCTGTTATTGAGTATGAAGTATATAGAATTAAAACACTTAACTACACAGGAAGTGATCATACTGAAAAGGCTGCAGGCTGACATCTTCATTAGCCTGATAATAAAATTGCAGTTTACAAAATTAAATACAATAACATAAAAACTCCCCTAAAAATATTTGTTCCTTCTCTTCCTCCCAAATAAAAAAAAAAAAAAATCACATGCGTCAATGAAAAAAGAAAATTTCTATTTTAGTCATGACTATTAATTTAAAGTACATAGATATTTTTCAACTTAACAATTTCCTACTGATAGGAACGGACAATTTTCTGTACAAGAGTCTTGGGCAGTTTTATTCCACCAGTTTTTTTCTGCATATTTTTTCATCTCATTAACAAAGTACATTAACAAGATACAAAATGCATTAACTGAAAAAGGATTAAAAAATCTAGAAAAACAAATCCTACTTTTATATAACCAATATTGTATTTAGCAGTTTCCAAATCAAGCCTTCCAATGTTAGAAAAACCTTGAACTTCCATGCAGCCCCCTTGAGCCTTAGAGCACTCTTTTGCAGATTCCAGGACCTCAGCATAAAAGCCAGCTTTCTACCCCTTCTCCTGTCCCATGGACACTGCCTCCTTGTCCAGTTTATCTTCCACCTTTCCTCTTCCTATTGCCTTCTGTGGCCTCACTGTTCCTTCTCAAGGGCAAGCATCGGGTCATACTCACGTTCCCCATAACGGCTTCCAACAATGTTGAGAAGAAAATGTCAAAAACCCAAGTGGAGTAAGGTACATATGTCTTCCCTCACACAACTGGTTCTTAGCTTTTTGTCTTCCCCTATTGATCACTGACCACTTGTCAGCCAAGTCTATTCTGCTCCTTCAAATTCTTATCCTCATCAAATGCAATTCAGAAGCTGATAGTCTTTTCACGGACATCTATACCTTGTTTTAGTCATCAGATACCATCCTGAGTCTAAACTTTTCTATCTTCTTGAGTGTACTCATCACAGAAGCACAACACTCCAAAGTGAACGCTATTCTACCATAATCCCTTTTACATTTCACTGTGAACACCCCAAACATAGTGGGCAGACTTATCAATAGCTGTGTTACTAGCATCTTTCTTAGTGCATATGTTTATTATTATTATTGTTATTATTTCTTCTCCCTGCACCTCTGTAAAGTCTATGCTTTACACAGTCAATAGATAATACAATGAATCTTATCTTCCAGTCCACAAAAAGAACATCCTCAATGATCTGCTGCTAACCTCCCACCACCAGGAGTCAGGAGAGCTACTCACTGAAATAAAGTAAGGACACATACTAACAAAAAGATTAAATGAAGACTGAATTGTGAACAATTCAGGTTCCCAAGAAAGATCAAGTGTTCCCTGGGTAGTATCAGAGGAAATGTGATGGTGTGGATCTGTATATCAGTGGATCTGATACTCTACTTAAAAAGCTGAAACTAGAAAGCATGTAGACTAAGAGCAAAATGGCTTCTCATATTATGGTAGAAGCATTAAGGTCATAAAGAAATAAAAGGAAATTCCATGTTCTTAAACTTCATACTGATATAAAGTAAATGAAGAAGAAAGTATTAATAATACTAGGAGAAAAATGTTATACTATACTACCTACAAGTTTTCTATTTTTTCCCCACTTTCTGTAAAGAAGTATAAATATACTAGTACTCTAAATGAGTAAGATAATTTCACAGAAAAAATAAGTCTCATCTATGGCTGGGTTGTACCATTAGCACCTTAACTTCCATGTGAGAATACCTGTATAAATAAATGCATGAAGCTTGCAAATCGTTCCACTGTGACAAACATGGCTGTAATATGTTTAGGTACTTTCTATATACTTATTCTGTCTTCTCCTTTTGGCAACCAATAAAAAATTCTCAAAATTACTTTCTAAAAAGAGAGGCAGACAGACATTCAAAAGGCAGTACCAAAAAAAATTCCTATAAACAGGTAATGCAAACCCTTTCTAGCTCCCATGTAGTACTTTCTTATGCATATCACAATAGACAAACCCAAGAAATTGTCAAATAAAGAAGATAAATAAGCATTTTAGAGAAGGCCAGCCCTGCAGCAAACATTTTAGACATAATCTCTAAAGTTCTGGGCTTGGTGAGGTGGATCTAAGCCTGTTTCCTATGGGACTTCAAAAATCACTCATGATCTCACTGTAACTCTGGAAGTCACAATACTTCTCTCTCACATTTTATTGACCTCTCTTTTCAGATAGCAAGCAATCCAGAACAGGGACTGTAATTGTGTTTGCATGTATAGACTTATATATAAAAAATGTAAAACAGATACATACATAGACACCTAGACAGACGAAATGATATGTATGTATACATGCACATTTTTATTTATCTAGAAAGTATAGTATCTAGGACAAAAGGAAATCTGTGTCAATAGAAACCAAAAGCTTCTAGGTGATACTGTAATACAGCAAAAAATAATATATTTTGGCATTCTGAAAGGGATGCCCTTTTCACATATGCTGCATCTCTTTTGTCTCTGGCAAGTAGGCTTGCAAGGGGCTTTGATTATGATTCTGGTATGTACTCCATATCATCATTTAGAATAGTTAAACCCAGCTCAGTGCCCCTGTTCTCAAAAGAAAATCAAAAGATAGACAGAGAGAAAGAAACAGAGGACTACTTTCATTTATAGCATTTGAAGTTTGAGGTCTTTCATTTAAATTTGGAATTTATCTATATTCAACCACTGAATGGTTTTAGTCTTGAATGATTATGATGAACAAATTAACGTTGGTAGCAAAATATTTGTTTATATACTGCTTTTTATGCCTTAGATACACTCACAGAATAGTAGGTCTGGCAAAATAGCAAATGATACCCTTTGAAATACTGAGTTCAGTTGTTCAAAATATTATCTATAACAGAAGAAAACAAATCATTCACTCTACAACACTCTTCTTACCTGTCACTGAAGCATATGGAGATCTTATTTTCTAATTTACTGTCATCTTACTAGAAATACTTAGAACAATTAAAATTATTTCAGTTTGAATGGCAGCCCACTCTTCAGCGTCATTCCAGGACAAATGTGTCACCTATTTTTACATTCTTCTTTGAGCCCAAGAGTTTTATAATCATGCATCATTCTTTGACTTTTTCCACAAACTACTATTTAGACACCTCCTGACAACTAAACACTGGCAGTGTACGCAATAAAATTACTTCTGTTCCTCCCTGTCATGAACAAATGTAGTAAAACCTCTAACAGCAAATCAATGTCTACACTTCGTAACAAGTATAATTATGGTAGGAAGAGGCATGCAAATCAATATGAAGATTGTGAGTAAAAGCTTTAGGTTTGTCAGTCATTCTTAGCAGCTGTTTACATTTTGTACATTCATAAAACACTTGGAAGAACAAAATAATTATGTTTGAAACCGACAACACAGACCTCACAATTATCATAGCAATAATATACTTCTGAACCCACAAAGCTTGAAGTATTCTTGTGGAGAAACAGAGGTATCACATCTCACCTGTCCTACGCCAAGAGAGCTTGGTATAAATAGTGCAGAATTTAAAAGCACTACACAATAAAGATACCAGTGTCTGACAAACCCATTATTTCACCGAGAGGTATGATACTTCTCTCTGAAAGGCAATAAAAAGTAAATTTCACACTGCCCTGTACATAAAGAACAGTTAAAATGAAAAATCTGTTGTGTGACATTCTATGGTGTTAACAATATAGGCAGATCAAGATAAGTGGGTGGATTTGGATCATCATCAGAAGACATAAGGCCATATTTGCCAGTCTATTATGTCATGTTTCTTGAATTCATGAACCCAAGAGTGCAATAAGTTTTTGTGACACAATGGAGAAGTTACATTTTGTACACAGACAAGATAAATGAATTAAAATGAGTAACCATGTTGGGTTTTTTTTTAAAACGTTATTGAGCAATACAGCATATTGAGAATTCTGAAGTCTAAAGCATATGAACCATTCAAAAAATAGCAATGGATAGCAAACTGTGAATGCCAGATGATTTACATCAAATTAAACCCTACCTTTGTAAACCAAAACAGTAGGACAACGTAAGAAAAAAAATGTTAAAGAGATTCTTTTTCAGGTTAAAAGTGAGCACAGCACCAAGATCACATATACTATGTCTGGAATTGGTGATTGACTTGAAATGTTGTTCTTTTCCAAAAGTGGCTCAACCCATGTGGAAAAGCTGTAACATTTTGGGAGCAAAAGTTACTCACATTTCCCTTCAACCATTCCCATTCAAAACACAGATTTAAAAATAAATTGTGCAAAGAACAATTTAAAGAGAAAATGGTGGTAAAGTTGTTAGGAAATGCCACAATTCTATCCAAAATTTTTAACTTTTAGTATTTGACCAATTATAAGTTGCTTTGATGCAACTGCATTTATCTTCACTCACTAAAAATGTATACAGTTTTGCACTTTCAAACCAATGCTTTAACAATATGCTAATTATACAGTTCAGATGATCTGGAAAGAAATCCATTTTGCACTGATGATATAAGGGAGTGACAGTACAATTTACATTAAGAAATGTTTTCTCATTTTTCTCAAAAATTGGTTTGCACTCAGCCGGAGAAATCTAAATTCAACCAACAGGCATCCTTTCCTGCTTCTCCATGGTTACAAAATAACATGACAATCTGAGTGACGAACAAGGCGCACATAAGAATGGGTTACAAAAACTCATCTGGACACAGGTAGACAGGCAGTCAATGTTTTCTTTTGTAATCTGATTAAAAAGATGATTATTGTATAGAACAACAGTGAAATGCTAGTAGCAGATGATTCTCAGTGACATTATTTCAAACATTTTGAATTAGCTATTCCAAATGATCTAGATTAGCCCCTAGGGCAGCTGGTCAGTCCACATTCCTGACTTGAAGATTTCTAACTGGAGAGGCTAATACAAAGGTTCCCCTTTGGTTTATGGCTTTGTTCACATACCTTTTGTTATTTCAAGTTTAACAATAGTGTACCACAGTGTGCTTCTGGCACACATTTTCCTGCCACACTAATACAAACCTGTATAGACAGAGCTTGAAAGAGTTATTGGTTCATTGTGATTTTTCTTTGAGCGTTCAAATAGATGGCATTGACTGGGAGATGGCACAGCGAGAATCCCGCTTCCTGGCGCACTGCTCTTCACCAGCTATAGACATCTAAGCACATGAAATCTGAGGGCTAAAAACAGTCTTGATTTATTCATTTGATTCAGAGCTATCTTGCCACATATATTATGGAAAAAAAACATACCCATAATTTATTCTCAGACTGATATGTTTCACTACTTTGTGGATTATTGAGGAAATACAGAAAATTAATCTCCCAAGTTTTGGGGACCATATAGCTTTACAGACACAGCTGCACCACTTGGAATTTAGTCACAGTCATTTGACATAACATTAACCCTGTACCTATGCATACAAAGTTAACACATTTTAATGATGTGCCATAGATAAGACTCATTAGTCTTTTCTTAGACATGCATTTTAAAATAGTACGGCATCCAGAAGTGCAGATGCAGAGTTTTTCAAGATCATCAACAAAGTGGGCAGAAAAACAGGAAAAAAAAAATAAAGAGGACGCGTAATTCAGGTAAATGATTACAGAGAGACACCAACCACTTTTATAATTTTATTTATTAAAGGATGCTTATTTAAATAAATTACAGTGAAACTATTATATATTTCTATCAGACAAAACTTGGAATTTTGGGAAGAACATTTTGCTTGCGAGAACACCACCTTCAGGTAACCATTTCCCAGCTTCACCTTGTATTGTAAATTTATTCCTCACAGTGAGGAATAGAATTTGAACACGAAATTAAACCCAGCATTATTAGAAGACTTAACAAGAAGTGCAAAGACAGAAACATGTAAGCCTGAGGATAAAAAAAAAAATCCATCATAATGTAATTCCACAAAATAAAGATGAGGTTAATCTGAAACTTGTGAAAATTAATATCAAGATTTTAATTGACCTCAGCAGGTTTCAGTTAGGCCTTGCATGTTCAACATGATGGTTCAGTGTAATTTTGCTGTGTTCCTAAAGAATGCTCACCCTGTCACCATTTTACATTCTCTTAGCAGTTTTTTGATTTTCACTGAAACTAAGATGTCTGAAATTACCCCCTTTGCACAAACATATTTTCAAATACATTTTTGAGTATGCAAAAGTAAATTTTAACAGTTACTGTTTTTCCTTTAAAAAAAGAAAGCCATGATAAATCTGAAACTCTGCAGTGATTTTCTCTGGAATATGTTAGGGTGATGAACTGCAGACTCTGGAAAAAAAATACATAGATGAAATCAATGGTATTTTCAAACACACACATAAAATTCACTACACCAGAACATTTCAACCCTTACAACGAGAACAACTCACACAGCATGACAATGAAATGGAAGAGGTGGGGGACACCAATGGACCTGTTTACTGTTGAATATAAAATGAGAGATTTGTTTTGGAAGTGAGGAAATATTAAAAAAAATAATTTTCAAAACTGTGTTTTGATATTCAGATCACTGGAATGACTTCATAACTACAAAATATTTGTCCAAACAAGGATTCCACTGTAGTTTTTTAACCAACATTTTATGCAGGCAAGTGTTTGTGTTTTATGTGTAGAAAAAGTGGTTCTTTTTTTTTTTTACTCCAGGAGTTTGGGATGCCAACAGCTTAACAGCTACCGACAGCTTAACAGCTCTTTCATTCTCACTCCGTTCCACTAAACCTGAAAGTCACCCTCTAGAAATAGTGAATTTGATCAGTATTTCAACCTATTCACTGTTTCAGTCTTCATAGGCAGAAAAAAAGTATGATAAACTAGACTCAGCATATCGTGTCTCTGTTCACTTTCCTGGCACTGTCTGCTTGAAGCTAAGAAAATCACAATCACAGAATGTTAGGGCTTGGAAGGGACCTCTGAAGATCGTTGAGTCCAAGAGCAGGACAAAACTAGAGCAGATCACACAGAAAAGCATCCAGACAGGTCTTGACATTCTCCAGAGGAGGAGACTCCATCACCTCTCTGGGGAGTCTGTTCCAGTGCTGTACAACTCTTACAGTAAAGTTCTTCCTTATGTTGAGGTGGAACTTCCTGTACTCTAGCTTGGATCCATTGCCTCTCATCCCATCACAACGCACAAGTGAAAAGAGGTTGTCCCTGCCATCTTGACACCCAGCCCTTATGTATTTCTATATATTAATTAGATCCCCTCTGTCTTCTCCTTTCCAGACTAAAAAGCCCCAGGTCTCTCAGCCTTTCCTTGTAAGGCAGGTGTTCCAGCCCCTTAATCATCCTCATAGAGAAGCCACAATCTGCCAGTTGCTGTATAAGTCCTTTTAATGATACAAAAGCATGTACAGTGACTAAGCTTAGGGTAAGTCCTCACAGTTGTCCTTGCCCATTTTTTCCACTTTTTATTTTGTTTTTATAGGAGAGAATTATAAAATGTTCCAGAAGTTGAAGATATAATTAAAAAAAAAAAAAAAAAAAAGTCTCTATTTATAATGGAGAGCAATACTCTAGGTAATAGGAATTCTAGACATAGCAAACGTTTGAAGTTCCCCTGTTACAAAGATGATCTTGTGATTCAGGCATTTTACATTGCACACCTGAAAAATCTTCATCACCTGCTTTTGGACGCTTGACTCTTCTCTTGCACGAGGTCTGTGAAACAGAACAAGGGAAAAAGATCAATTCCCATCCGTAGGAAGGCCACATCACCTGCATGCAACACCACAATGCTGACACTGTTCATAAACATATATACAGATGATTACCTGATTTCTGTTTTCCAGCTCCAGAAATTCAGGATGCTGTGAGTTTTCTACCTAACACCTCTCATATTGCCATTTCTGCTGCACTACTGGTAGCTGCCAACAGAAGAGTATCTGATGTGCAGGGCTCCATCAAGTGAAATTTCCATTTGGCCTTTTTAAGTCATGAGTGTTGGGCTCTGCACAAGTAATAATACAAAATATGTCTCACCTGCAAATGATTTACAATAACATAATCAATAATGTATTTCCTGTGATCCACTTTCCCACACAATAAAGCATCATTCAGCACATAGAAATACTTGAAAAGAAGAAACGACAAGAAATTCCAGTCATTATGGTTTTTATACTACTGCTTTCTCTCCTTTCACATAAGTTTACAGTCAAACAGTTACGTCAAGAAAAGACCATTTGGGAGTTCATTTATACAACTCACCTACCAAAAGACATTGCTAGTAACAGAACATTTTCTAGGATTCTGCCTGAGGGCTCTGGGGTTTAAACTGCTGTGTTGGATTTCACTTACCAATGGAGAAAAGTTGCTACCAATTATTTTATCTAACCTACCCTGCATGCCTCTTGTACATAATGACATTTTTGAGACTCTAAATCTCTTTGCTAAAGGCAGTAAATGCAGATGTGTGCTGGGTTTGAGGCTTGTAACTTGTAGAAGGGAAAAATGAGTCTTGCTAAATGAATGCTGGTCAAAGGACTGAATCAAATCACTCTAAATTCGTCACCTAAAGCACACTAATGGAAAGTTACGAGGAGTCAGACAATGTATGGAACTTTCTAACCTTCAACAGCATGTTCACATATCCGAACGCTTAATTTTAAATCATATTTCTTTTCCATACTAAGTGATTTTCTTTCTTCTGTGCCATACATTATTAATTAGAGAACATAATTATGTTGTAAATCAGATTATCTACTTGAAAAATAACTGGGAGAAGGTGAGCCAGAGGGGGAGTGAAAAGAAGGGTTATATTGGCTATTTACACCTGCTTCAGCTCCGTGCATTATCTATAAAGGAAAGTGTAGAAGAAAAAAAACTCAGCAAATTACTTGGCTCCCAGTAAATTTTTCCTTTCTCTTCCCTGGGAACTTATATGTGCACAAGAGTGTATGCACATAGGCAATGCAGGAGTACTAGCTGTGTGCATCTCCATTTCCTTCAGTGATCTCTTCTGTTTTTCCCTGTCTGATGTTATTAGTTCTATCAATGTAACACACCACTTGCTATCAAACTTCTTTATTGTTTAAAGTACAATACTTCTGTTTACACAATAAACCAAAAAGCTTATTCCCGCTACAGAAAGTGTAATTTCTTTTTCATACGGGTCTTTTGGATTTCTTCTTTCTTGTCATTCATCTTTAGTCTCATTGCCTCAGACCTTTCTTTTGGTTTCTGCAAAAACATTATCAGAGAATCCTAAAATTCAGTGGTACTGTAATTACCAATACGGTACCACAGACCTTGCACTCTGTCACCGTACTCCATACTGCATGGAAATCCTTTAGAAAGTCTTCTTTTGATATTATTTTTTATTAGTTTCATCCAATGTATTATAATTTGATACTCAAATATGTTGGTAAAAAGGAATTCAGCAAGTGTGGCCACTTGACAGGAAACATCTGAAAATTTCAATAAAATTGTGTTCAGCTTAAGTACCACCAAGCATCTTGACTTATTCATCTCTAAATCCACAACAAATACATGTTTCATTTCTTCTTCTCAACATAAATGTTTTCGAAGTTCTCTAGATGGATTATGTTCTGGTTTTCCCAAGATGAAATTAACTTCCCCTTTTACATTTAGCCCTTTTATGTATCTCTGCATGATGTCTGTCCCAATGATGTTTGCAATTATTTCAAACTTTTTCATTCATATGCACTTCATCACAACCTTCAAGATGTCAGTCAATTCTGACATCACCCAACTTGCTTGTCTATAGGAAATCTAATAAACTGTAGTTTAGAGACTGCCATGTATATACAGCACTACATCATGTTTTGACTGTCTGACAGCATTCACGTTGAAGCAGTTAAACTGGTTGTGTCTGGAGAATAAAATTTTGTGTAACAGTTCATCAGTATTGGACTACAGTCTAAAGATTCTAGATCTAAATCTAAATAATCAATATTTCTTAATAGTCACTCATGAATTTTATCGTGCTCTCATAAAAAACCAAACATACATGTTTTTGCCTGGCAAAATTTGTCATCTTCCTTCCTTTCATCACAAAAGTGCCAAAGTATACTCTGTTACATTGCCAAGGAAACAGTTATCATTCACAGCTACCGGGTAAGAATGTATGGTAGGTTGACCAGAACCAAGTCAGACTGTTCTGCAGATCCTTCTGGTTTTGGGTCTCACCCGTGTGAAATACGCAACATCACCAAATGCAATCAAGCACTACACGGATTAATCTAAGCTTACTCTGTGTAGGCATACCTGTTCATGCAAAGGTGCAAAAGGACCTCTTGTCTCTCGGTAGCATCCACTTCTCTTTTCTCATTCAGTTATACACTTGGCAGACTAAGCCAAAGTTATTCCGATATCCTGCCTACTGTACTACAAATCTGAATGTCTTGAATCATGTTTTAGGCCACTGAGTTGTCACAAGTGTGACCGTTTACTTAGATCTAGTCCCTGTTTCAATTTTGGTGACTGGAATCAAAAGATCCCTCAAGTAACTGTTGTACAGTCAGGAAATGTCACATGGTAAGAACATGAAGCTGCTACACCTACTGCAGTCTCTTCATTTTGATTCTAAGATTTTTCCTATTTTGTCACTTATAACATGCCTTTAGAAAGCATGATGAATGTTTTTGCATTTCAGGTGCCCATTTCAGTATTGCAGAATGTGTTTATTTGGGATTTCCCCCTTGCCTCCCAGCACCTCACGCTATCTAGACTGGAGATGGCAATCAAATATTGAAACTGCAGTGGTTATTTGGCCCGATTTGCAGGAAGTGTAAATGAATGTCAAGATTTTCTTTTGGCAATTTTCAAGTGAAAAATTACTTGTAGATTTTTGCGCCATATCTTAAGATTGCAGGTAAACCAGTATGATTATGGCAGATCTTTTTCCTCGTTGCAATTTTGCTTTAACTTAGCATGATGCCATGTGTACAAAATTCCTGGCTGATCTCAGCATACATTTACAGATTAATATTTAAAGCATACATTTATTGATTAATATGTGAATGTACTGCACTACTGACCCAAGTCCTGTGAAACAAAGACTATTTGTGTAAAACGATAGGAGACCTCTTACATACTTCTTGCTGTTTTTATTGACCATTCCAATGCAAACAAAAATTCAATTACTATGTAATCTCACAGTTTCAAATAATAAAAATGTAAAATTTTGGACCAAGAGCTTTTCTTGAGTTGTACTGTTAATAAAAGTACAGTTTGCATAAAAATAACCTTTGCAGTTTCTCAAAGGCAACAGATGGTTGTGCCTTCTCTTGAAAAATATGAAAACAATGTCATGCACTTCACAAACAGTCCATCCATAAGCTTGTGTTTCAAAAGACTGTGATTAAAGACAATATATCTTCCAATAGATTACTATGTGACTATGAAAAAGAAGTATGTAACATCAAATGAACTTTCACTTATCCTCAATTTCACCCCCACTCATCATACATATCATGAAACATTGGTATCCCTGTATTACTCCACTTGTAATTTCTCCCAAAGGATGATGCAGTCAATAGTAAACTATTCTCTAAAATAAAAAAAAGTCACAGCTGGTTGAAACAGAACATTTGCATGCCAGGCACAGAACACAGTTAAACATATACAGGGATTTTATCCACAACGTCATTTGGTATTGGGGTAGTTTCACGTAATTAATGTGGGGTTTTTTACGTATTATTATAAGTCTGTTATTGAAATACACAGCTCTAAGTCCTGCAGGGAATGTCACATATCCTCTAGATGTCTCTGGAGATTAATTCTGAGAACATTATAACTCTGAGCAGGATCCATTGTAAGGAGTCAATCATTATATTAGCATTATAACTGTTCTTCAATATTTGCTCTGTTGGAAGAAACAAAGTATTTTTGTGCCTGCAGTCTTGACTCTAGGCTAGCTTCCACATGCACACTAAGCTGTTATTTACTCAATAGATGTGATTCCATCTTGAAATTTACCTCTGAATTTTAGCAATATTTTTTTTTGTTGTTGTTAACATTTTAGTTACAGCAATATGCTGTAGTTCTATAATATTCTTTGATATATCCATATTAGAAACTGATATGGGCAAAATGTTGAGCAATAGCTGCATGGCTGAACTTTCACTATGAGAATCTGGTTTACAAAACTACAAATTTCATTACTTATTTTTCAGTACCCTTAGTCTCATCATACTAATAACTCTTAAAATGTAAACAGACATACACTTTGGATTTACACACTATTTTATTATGTTTGCCATTACAGTGATAGAAATAGAAAAGACTCTTGTGATAACAGTTTTCCAGAGTTTTATAACCGACTGTAGCTTTGTTTTGCAGATGAAATACAGTCTACTATATGTAGTAGTATACTGATACTCTGTACTGTACTGGAAAAAGGCACAGCTTATCCAAAACCCGCTGGTGTCACTTCCATTTATTTCAGCCAGCTTCAAACAGGAATTTAGGAGACAGGCCATGAAAAGAGTGAGTGCATTTGTATGGCCATTCCCATCTGAGGGAACAGCAATCTTATGAACCATGGAGGCGTGCATTTTGAGAGCCATACTTTGGGCAGATGGCAACCCAAAACTTAAATGGACATCTTTCCTTGAGAATAACATACAGATCTGCACTTTGGTATGCTGGAAATGCTACAGAAATATATCTGTTTGCAGGAACAAAAAATGCCATCACTTTATCAAACAACAATCTGTACTTACTGAAAATAAGTCATCACTTATGATGGCTCAAATGGTTTTCAGTGCTTTTGGTCTTGAACAATTAGCAGTCACCTTCATTTGTGATTTGCTTCATTAAAGTACATCATCAAGAACAAATGTGATCAGTGTAAAAGGACATGAGAACTGAAAATAGTGTACTGCCTTTAGAAAGAAAGAAAAGAGCCTGCATGGCATAGCATAGCAGTTACTAGATAAAGTATAAACTCCTTAAAAGCAAAGTTACGTCATTACAAAAACCAGAGATTTTAGTAACCTTGGTGCTTCTCCTAAAGTGTAAGTAGGGAGAAAGGAACAAATAAAAAAAAAGACACCTTTTTATGAGAGATTATGTAGTCTCTGCAATCGACTAAATTTAGTTGCTGTTGCAGCAGAGGAATGTGATAGGAAATTTTACAGTTGAAGGAAAAATGTCACAGTATTTTGATAAGAGAGCGATGAACTTTTTTTCCCTTGTGCCATTATCACGGCGAAGTGAACAAAATACATCATTTATAACCCACTGCTCTACCATTATCTCCTGGTGAGACACTTGTTTTAAAACACACAAGGACCTTTTTTCTCTAAGACTAAAGCTCTCTGTGAGGCTCAGTCTTCCTTTATAACCATGAAAGAAAGTTGACACTTGTGTGGGCCAAAGTTTCCAGGCAACCACACAAGGGCACTTATACACCCTCCAGGTCACCCCTCGTTCTGAAGCACAGAGGAAGCATATGAACAGTATATGTCCCTTTGATCACAGATACCATCTAAAACTGATGTGGAGAGAAAATCCTGCACTTTGGAAGAAAGACACTACAGTCTCCTCAAAGCTTTTTCTTACCTAATATACACGGAAAGTAAAGGTTAGCATGGTAGCGCAAAACTGCTAAAATATTTTTTCTCTTCCTAGCTACAAGGCACCACTGACTCTTTCCTGACATTCAGTGCTCTTGCATAGGTATTCTTGCTCCCTGAATTTTTTTAAAATACTAATTTCCAACAGAAGAGCACAGTCACTTTATTGTACAATGCTCATTCAGCAAACCTATCCTCAAGCATGCAATTGTGTGTGAGCACCAGAACTGTGTACAAGAGAACATCCAGTGGAGGGAACTTCAAGTAGAGGCACATTCACAGGCCTATACAAAATTCCACAGAACTTCTCTATCAATACACCAAACCCACAATGTAAACAGAAAATGAGAAACATACCCTTTTAATTTATGTTAAATAAGAGAGAAAATATTTATAGTCAAAGTCTGCTGCTAATTAGTATAACCAGTGTCTGTTTAGCAGAATTAAATGTACATGAGATTAAGTTACCATAACAGAAGATAACAGGGTGGAATATTCTGGAAAATGCCTCATTAGTACTCACATATTTGATTTGTCCTATAATATGGAAGTCAGACTCAGACATAAGTAGCCAATTTAACTTATTTAATGAAAATATATAAAAAGCCTGTTTCCAGAAATGGCAGATGAATTTACTGGAACCCCCAGGTTATTCTGCTACTCATACACACAATGTTCAACAGCTCAAATGGTTTGTCTTGACTGTTAATGCATTCGCTGAGTCAATGAGGAAAATGAAAATGGAAATAAAAATAGGAAATACAAAAATAAAATGGAAAGTTATGTGATTACATTGAAATCTACAACACTTCATTCTAACAAAAAACCAAAAACCCAAGAGACAAGCCTAATTATAAAAAAACTAATTGCTTCAAGATCATTTTTAGATGCACGAACACAGGATATGTTTATGTAAATATTTATCTAAATACTGCATCAAGTAATTGAACCTGAATTAATTGTCACCTTAAGTTTCAGTTGCACAAGTAAAACTGAGAAGGAAAACTACAGATATTGAACAATTTATCAAAGTTTTCATCTGGGGGCAGGTATTCACAAAAAGCTGTATCAAAAAAACCCAAATTTAAAAAAACCAGAATGCTTATTTCTATTTTCTTATTTCTTATTGTTTTCTACTTAAATTAAAATGGACAGCCACAGCTCTTCGAGTTTTTGCTGATACTGCCATTATTTTGGGAACTTTCCAAAAATCCTTAACATTTTCACTGAGATGAAATTCCAACCAATTGCCTGAAATTCCAACAAATTGCCTTAATGATGAATGCCAAAACTAAGACCATAACTAAATTATGAAACTTAGGAAATAAATTAATAAGGCAAATATAGTATGCTATTACTGTATAAACATTTCTGTTCCCCATTGCACAACTTAAAAAAAAAAAAAAGAAATCAGAAAAAAATATTTACATTAAATGAACGACTTTCCAAATGTTTTGCTGAATTATGTAATATTTCTTCTCACATTGTAGAAACACTGCCAGATTCATTTAGTTGGATAGATCCTTACATCAAGAAAGAATATTTAGAAGTTAAGCCATTCAGGACTCTGAATGAAATGAATTTAACAATATATTATTTCAAAGCTTTACTATAAGACCTATGATTTAATTGCCACACTCCAAAGCTGGTGGGCAGGTCAGTCTTATATTTAACTTCGGTGGAGAGTGGTTGGTCTAAGACCAACAGACTCTCTCTAACAGGATGATAAGTTAATTTCACAGTTATCACAAAATAACATATGATATTAGGTGGTAGCGACATGATAACTCCACTGGAAACAATGGTAATTACATAGTAAATCGTGTCAATGATACTGCATTATCTCCTAACTGTTCAATTAACTCGTGTCACCACTGCATACTATGTTTAGAAAGTTGCTGATGCAATATTTCCGTATCATAATTGCAAAGATAGTTGAAGAAGATAGCACTCCATAATTTTAGAAAGTTTCTAATACTACTTGGTGAAACTATTTCTACTATGAAAAACAAACAAACATTGAGGTGAAGAATGAGACCTAAAAACCTGGAAGATACCACCTGAAATGGAAACAGGTTGGCAAGACTGTCACAAAACAAATTATTTTTTCTTCTTTCATGCAGGGAATAAGACATTATTTTATAAATAATATTCCAATTGATACTTATTCACCTTACCAAATGGTAAGAGCCCTCAGCCATCATTAAAACAATTACAGATTTAATCCTTGAAAAAAAGTAACTTTTCCTGTGCTGTGCACAGTCAAATGCAGATTACTTTATAGTAGAGGAATATGCTTAAATTCTAAAAGAGCACAAACATGGGGAGAAAAATTAGGTTTTCCGTAACTCATTCAAAATGCTGCACTTTCACCAGTGGCCTTCTCATTTTCACTCATACAAATCAAAAGTCCAGTGAGGTGAAAGGAATTACTCAGACATAAAATGGAATAAAATCCTGCCAGGAAACACAGAGGGCTATTTATCTTGTTACTGCCTTTTAATATTTAAGACTGCAAGATATGATTGTTCTCGTTGAATGGTGTCATGTTCTGTTCAACCATACACCACTGCTTTGCAGTTCAACAAGTTTACTCTTAACTGCTATTTTTTGCAAGTAGAGAATTAAACCATCAGCTGGTACAAATCAGATTTATAGTTAGATCCAAAACCAGACAAAAGATGTTAGGCTGATTTAAATCATCTCAAAATCTTGCAGTAGTCTTTTCTATGAAAGAAATGTCCAATATCTGTGAGTCAATCCCTAAATACTGACCAATGTTTAAAAATCTCTCTGTGATAAGGATGCTTTAGGACGCAGGAACCTCAGAAACAAGGAACTTTCTGAAAATGTCCCAGAATATCTTCATCAGGAGATCTGTTGCAACTAAAGCACACTTGAGACTACACAGCAACACTTACCTGCAACAGAAACACTTCTGAAGCATGAGGGGGTTTTGTTGCAATTTTCCTTTGTGACATTGCTATTTCATACAGCTTGTTTAGATTTAGAGCACCTCCTTCAAGGCCAACTCCACCCACTTTTTCATCTCTGCTCATACCAGTTTTGTGGTTATAAGAATACAAAGGAATCTGCACAATTTTAGTGCATGACTCATTTCCAGCAAATCAACACACATACTTTCAATTCCTTATGCATGAGAGATGTGTAAAACTATAGAGGTTTGGGCCTCCGGAGGATAAAATAAGCAAGCATTGTATCTAAATCATAACTGAAGTTAAACTCTAATTTTAACACAGACAGTACAGTGAATTCACAAATATCAGGAAGGTATCAGACCACATCCTAGACTTGTCCTTGGCAGTTCTAATAAGGTACCATATAACTGGTGTCTATAGTGGTCAACCTGTGCTCCTGAGGTGTGACATACAGTTCAAGTGATGCTTCCACTCTCCTTCCCCACCAGCCTTCTTTCCCCTAGTTCCCAAAAGATGCTACTAATCTCCTGTGCGTGGCCCTGCCTGTTTCTTCTGAGGTTACGGATGTCATCTTGGAAATTAAATCAGCATCAAATAAGGAAATAAAACAAAATCCACCAAGTTCAAACTCAGCCCAAAACTATTCTAAAACAGGGATACCAGTAGGTGAAGGTAAAAATTTCTAAAATCTCTATTCTGCTGATTAAGCCTTTGAATTTATGATGTTTCCAGTCTTATATCCATTACATCAGAGAGTACAAGTACAAAAGCAGGAGAACAGACATCAGCAAGAGTAAATAAATCAAAGAAAAGAAAACAAAAAAATTCTTCCCCAAATTATCAATAATTTAGTAAGTTACCTAAAAAAAATTTGCACATAAAAAAGAAAACAGTAATCAGGTGCATATTCCTTTCCTAGCAGCAAAACAGTACAGTAGGAGGACTCCATGTTGCTCTGCACTGGGAGAATTTTACAGGTTGTTTGCTGTTTATACTGCATTTACATTTCTCAGCTTGGCTAAAGCCTTTCAACATAGACACCTGAGTTCAACATTCTGAAAGTGGTCTGAACTATAAACAGCAAATCAGACAATGGTTTTGTTGTTCACTGTTGCCAGTTTCTGCAACTAGCGTAACAGAAATTAGCAAAGCTGAAATAAAATAAAAACGTTTGGGGTTGTGGTTGGGTTTTTTTGGCTTTACCATCTTCCAGCATCCTCCCATAGAACTTTGAGAAACAAGACATTTCTTTTGAATCAGATATCCATTATCAATTTGGACAGAGAGTGTCTGAACCAGTAGTATCTGCAAATGATTTATGAGGGCAGGTATTTCTTTACCTGAACATTTTAGTGAAACTGAAAATATCAGTAGACAGAGAGACTGGGATTCAAAGAAAAAGCCTTGAAAAGTATTTTATATGGGAAGCTACTTCCATCTGATGAAAATTTTACTTCACCATTTATGTATTTTTAAAGAATTTTCATGTTATCCAAATCTCTCCTCCTTTCTTACGGATATTTTAAACATATTTACTATACTTATTAATAAAACCTACTGAGCTAAGCCAACTGATCAGATATCTTCCCATTGATTTCAGCTAAGAATGTATCCAAGTCTGAAACATTATTCAGAAGAAAAGAGTACATTCAAATATAGCACAGTAAAACCAGCATTTTAAATTGTTCATGAAGAATGTCCTCAAAAATCCTCATATGTAGTAACCCCTTTTCTCTTATGTAACTTGCAATATACTGAGCATCAATAAGGCATTTGCCTTTGGGAGCCATCCATCTCCCTGTCTCTAAAATGGTGTCAGTAATTCTTTCTCCTAAATGGAGAAGGATGGTTTTATGCAACAGATCTATGTAGAGCACCTACCTCAGCGTGGATTGGGTGTATCGAGCTCCTTTAGCCTTCTCTTCCAGACTCAGTTTTTTCAGACCCTGAGATTACACTGGAAGCACCACACAGCATTATTAATACAAAAATTCAAGACCAGTTTAACAACCACTTTGATTTATGTTACGTTATTAGGAATATCCAACATAGCCTATTTCATGGGAGAAAATAAACCCCCAAAGAGCCCCGTTCTCTGGGAAATTTTTTGTTTTTCCAGACTTAATTTCATCTTCTAGCTATTCAAGATTTTTTTTCACCTTTTTCTGAATTTTGTTTATTATTTCTATTCACTTGTTTCTCAATTATTATTAGTTGGATCAAAAATAAATTTCTAGGAATATGAAATTAAAATTTCCTTTTATAGTACTGTAAATGTGTTCAGTCAAAGCAAATGTTAGAAAGCATGTACCTAGTAAAATTCAATTGTCTAAAAAGAAATTTATGTATGTGCATTTCAATACACTACCTTCATTAGAATATTTAAATACTTAATGTAACAGTCAACTAGGAGGTACACATGCTGGATTATATTCTGCATTTACAGTTCTAATAAGGTATATATTAACCATGTTTTCTACCAGAAGATTTTAAAGTGTTGGAAACAAGGAAGCAAAGTATCACATCTTCCTATTTAAAATATCAAGGTAGTATTAGCCTTCTTGAATGGTTAATAAAAACAATATATCAAACCTACTTGAAACTTAACTTCCAATGTGTTTCTAATTCACTAGTGAAGCCCTTTACCTGTGAAAGCCAGGTCCTAGGCACCCAGAATAGGGCATCGGAAAACCAAGGTCAAATTTTAGGCATCAGGGAGCTGACAAGTGACAGAGAGGAAATAACTTAGTATCCTCATTTTTGTATTGTGCTTTTAGGACTCCAAAACCATGTGGGTTTTACATCATCCACTTAGAAACTGAAGAGGACAGAGATTTTCATTAGCTTTGTATAACACAAAATGTATAGCTGTAATGTGTTTATGATTTCTTTGCTTGTATGATTCATTACACTTAGCTATGACAACACAATAAATATAATATTGCCCAAGCAATCCAGGGAAACAACTCTCACCACAGTGAAGACCTCATTAGGAAGAACTGCAAGACTTAACTCAGATTTCCTTCCTCTTATTTATTGTGTAAGGGAACAGAGGTGGAATCCACTCTACTGGTTGTAGATGAGTTAATGAAAGGAAAAAGAGGAGCCCACAAGCCTTTCACACCCTTTTTTAGCTCATCACCAAATGGTGTGTTCATCTCAGCGACTCTTAAATCCTTCCTGTCAAAATATAAAGGGTTCAGTCAGGGCTGGTAATCCAGTGCAAGGAGGACGAGGAGGGGGAAATTAAATGACCAAGAACTGCTGCAATAAGGGTGCATAGGAAAGAGGAGGCTGCCACTGCAGTGGGGCTGCACAGAAATACTTGGAACATCCTGGAAGTAACAATATGGAAACATTGTGATGAAAACGGCTGTATTTTATTAATATATGGTTACACCATGACATAAATACATAAAGTCAAGTACATGAATTGCCAGAAAAAAATATATTCTCTGTGTACAACTGCTAATAACCTTATTCACAACTGATGGATTTTGCATAACCCTATAATACAAATATTATGATACACAGGATTTTAGTACTATAGTTACTAGAGTGAACAAGAAAAGAATTTACCAAATTACTGCCTCCTTCCTCCTAAAAAGTATCTGACTAAAGCGAAGATAATGCGAAGTTCAGCTATCAAAAATGGCTTCATTAAGAACTTTAATGAAGCACATGGGAGCCATTTATTGACTCCTCAACTATTAAGACATAGCATTATTACTGCTTTAATAGTATTTCCATTTTCATTTAGGAAATAACTAATCAAGGAATCAATGTACCAAAGACTTTATTTTCTCTCCCATGGGTCACTGAAAGTACATTTTTTAAAATGCAAAAAAACGTAAAGGCAATTCCCCCCAGTGCCATATCACATAAGCAATTTAAAGAAATAACAAGGAATGCTAAAGGTCAATGGCTTCCGATCTAAGCCATGTTATAAAACAAATGAAAATTGTTCATGGTAATTCTACCTTTCTGGTGGAAGTAAGAGATCGCTTTCACATCAAAGAGGCTTACCTCCAAAGTATGCAAAGCACCTCCACCCTGACCTGCTGTCAACCTGTGAGACATTTCTATTTCTCAGCCTCACTTAGAATGCAAACTACTGTTTTCCTGGTAGTTCTCACAGCTTCACTTCCTTTGAGGTACAGATGTGTAGCCAAAGAACCCAATCAGATAACATCCATTTACATATTTATAAAGTCTCCTGTAAAATCTCGTATCAATTGTTGCCACTATATATAGCCCTTTTCAAAGTATCTTGTGGGCACAAGCGCTCCACTGCACTGCTCCCTTCAGGAGTCCAGATATATCGTATAATGTGATTTCAATGTAAATGTGGCCCATCACACAATCATACCACTTCACAAACTCTTTTCTGCTGGGGTAGCTTAAATCTAAACACACTCAAGCAGCTTGCTGCACTGGAGCAAGATTTCCTCCACATAAAAAAAGTCAAAACCCCCAACACAACAATGCCAAGGAAAAAAAATCTGAACATTTTCTGCAGAAAGATGGGCCGTCTCTAAATCCTTGTGCCCTATCAGACAAATTAAAGTAAATCAAGCATGAAATGAAGCAGAAGAGCCCCGAGATAAGGCTCCTTTAAGTCGTTTACAGATTAGGATAGAGAGAGGTGCATCTGGTCTCTGGCAGTGAAGGAGGCCAGTTTCTCATCTCACAATAGCAGCCTGTGTATAGGATTACCTTACCTTGTCACTGACAAGGGAAAAAGCGCCTGCAAAATGTCTCTAACTAACTTCCTAATGTTCCCAGCTAAGTTCTCTTATTAAAGTATTAACTGTTACAATGATAGAAATAAATTTTGATAAAACAAAATAAAAACAGACAGTAGTCTGATTTATGAGCTGGTCAGACACTGATAAACTGGAGGCTCTGCTAACAGCAGATGAGCCTCTTTGCTTATCAGTCAGGATTTCACTGCTAAAGACAGCAGATAACTTTCCAACTGGAATTAATGATTCAATGAACTGTGTGTTACTGGTCAGACTGGTGCTCTAGCAGCACCTAAAAGGGCCTCTTGTGTTATCAGATGGGATTTTGCGCTGCATGAAGTGAGACATTTCCCTGCTGAAAGCAATGGCCAAGCTCAGAGGTCTGTACCTGTAATGGTTAAACTGGTGCTGCCACTGCAACAAACCAGCCTCTCTCCTCTTATCAGCTGCCATTCAGCTTCTACAAATTGGAGGCCTTTCTTCCTCCCTCCCTTCTAGCAGAATACATGTCTCTCCTGCAGCACTGTTACTCACTTCTGCTTCTCCCCTGTAGCCCCTTTAACCCAACCCAGCATCCTCATGGGTGACTCAACTCCCACCATGCCCATGCTGTCATGGTGCACTGACCCACAGGACACTGCACTCTGTGACCACGCTGACCTGCTGACCGTGGGCCGAAGCTGCCCCAGCTGCACCCAGGACACGCGCCTGGCCAGCCTGGCCCAGCTTTGGCAGGTGGCACGCTCCTCATGGAGCAGGCTGGGCTGCAGGAGCGCTTCGGCCCTGTGCTAAGGCAGGCTGTCCCAGGTTTGCAGGGGTAAAGCAGTCCTGACAGTCTCTCAGTTTCTGTACCCCTCAACCGCACCACGCTCAACAGCTTGTAATGTGGATAGGAACACCCTGCTTAATAAAATTACTCCAGCTGTACCCTTAGTTTTGCTGTTGTGTGCTATCCTACAAATGCAGTGATTGCTCTGGGTGCAAAGACGTGTCCTACACCCTGAACAAACCAAAGTAAGGGTTCTCCTCCAGCAGTAATCAAACACAATTATTGAATAAGAAAAAAGCAGGTAGCTGAAAGTTATCACACACTCATAGCTAAATGTTTACAAATTCTTTTTCAAAAGAAGTAACAAATCAACTTCTAATTGGTGCCTGCTTTATAGTTTCCACAGTTTAGTCCTCTTTGTGATTATGGGGAAAAATATAGAACATGTATTTCCATGTACAAAAATACACAGTTAGGATAAGAAAACAGCATGGTAAAAACTAAAAAAATATGCTTCACTTCTTAAAGACATCTTACATCACTTATTCTTAGATAAAGAATACAGACCTATAGGCTAATTCCAGTGACAATGTACGTACTATGTGTTCAGAGGTTGAAAACACATAGTATAACGCTTTTTAATTTACTGAAAGTCTAGAATGAGGAAAAAACTCCTACCATTACAGTAGCATAAATCAGTATTAGATCAAGATAGCACTCATTTACCCTCAGAGCTCTAAAGAAAGGATGTATGTGCATGCTTATTTGCCAAATGAGAATATTTTAAAATAGACCTAAGTATTTGTTCCTGATACACAAAGAGTAAGTCAGAAACAACCTGAAAGCAGAGTATAATTTTATTGAACTAAGCCAGAAAGAATGTAGGGCAGGATAGCAGGAAGTATGAAATTGTCCTTCAGGCTTTAACTGCCAGACCCTAAAATGATGGTGCTTCAGGGAATCTTCCTTAAGTATATTGAAAAAAAAAAAAAAAAAAAAAAGAAAAGAAAAAACAAAGGTAGAAGGCACTGAGCCTCACCCCAGACCACTTTCTCCACCAGCCTTTTCCACCACCCTGAACTGCTTACACTCTTCGCGCATGTTTTGGGTATTTGTAAAAATGTCTCCAGCTCCACATAAGGTTCAATGCAACCAACCTGAGACGGATCCTGCCCCTCCTAGGCCTATACTCAGACTCCTCTGAAGCAGTGATATCCCCTTAACTTGCCTGGTACACTGCACACTCAATAAGGTTTTGAGGATCAGGGCTGTATTTTCCTTTTGATTACTATTGCTCTGATTTTTCATTAGCCAGGCATCATTTGCTGCTGTGAAAATGAAAATAGTGCCACATTATCACCCAAAGATCTCACAATTGACTGTGTTACAAACAGGACAGGTGGGTGAAATTATGCATGGAAACACTCCCACAGGAAGCACCTTTTATCCTTTTAAGAGACTGTCTGGGCAAGGGAAAGGCAAATTAAATTTCTTTCCTCACTAACTGTCAAGACTAATTTCATCTGTCACCAGCACTTTCAACCACAACCCCTCCTTCCCAATGAGACAGATGAATTTTTGTGTATGTGTTAACAACTACACCAGTTCTCATTTCACTCCTCCTTCCTTTTAAAATATACACTGCAAAACTGTATCAGTTCAATATCTTACGCTGACACATATGATGGAAAATTTTAAGTGTCTTATTCTGTCTGTATTTTGTATGAATGAATGATCCAAAAGGTAGAAGTATCCAAGCTCTCTGTGTGAGATTAACACACCTGATGTGCAGCTACTGCTCTTTTTGGAGGTACATGCCAGCAAAATGTGAAGGCGCTATAAAATGTCAATGTCATCTACTAATGTTTGCACTTATTTACATAAATTTTGCTGTTTGCACAAATTTACAAAAAGTATGGGGCACAGGAAGAGCAAGATATTCATATTTGTACCCCAAAAATATTCTCAGTGGACTCTCTTTTGTGACATATCTACACATCTGTGACCAATCTAAAATGCACTTACTGCTTGCTGCTTTTGAATAATAAACTAACTTAAATTTTGCCAAAAAAAGATGAGAGATGTTTTATTTTCCTATGTATTTATACTATGAGAATACATGTTTGCATGATATTTATATTGCTCCTATTTTTGTAGTGGACTCAAAACCCCTCAGAACAAGTTTTTATTATCTTACTGCATCAGAAAGATTCAAAACTGTTTCACATTACACTACAACTGCAAATATTTGATCCATAAAGTTACCTTCTATTCAGTGATGTACTGTATTATGTAACACAAGTTTGTGTAAGTTCCTTTAAAAGTCGTAACTAGTGGCATTTCCAAAAATGTTTCCAAACTTGACAGTCCTTCTGCACTATGCATGCAAACGAGATTCTTTAAGCTGTGTATGACCTAGTACAAGATATTGTTACAATAAATGACATGGATATTAATGACATGAAATGATAATGTGACAGCTGTATGAAATTACATCTTATTAATTACAATGCTGATTAACTGTTATTCAGAATCTTGTTAAAAAAACAAGGGAGCTGAAGCAGTTCTAGATTCATCAGTAGTTTTGATGATCCTTACTAGTTGCTATCAACAGTGTGGCAAATAATGAAATGTAGTATGACCCTGCTTAAGTATAAATGCAAGATAATAGATGGATTTTTCGTGTGGTGGCCTCTATAAACAAACCCACAACAGCATTACACAGTGTTCCATTTTTACCATGAAATAGACCCTTGATCACCACCATCATTTTAAATTCTCTTTCTGTTCCATTCTCACCACATCCAAAAGCAATGTCGAAGGTTTCAGAATGCTCACAGATCTCATAAGCTAAAATGAGCTCCACATATTAATGGCTTCTGAAAAAACAAAGTGCTGCTGTACTTTCCATTTTACAAGCATATTAGTACAAAACTTCTGATCACAGACCCTTAAAGCCATGGGGATCTGCAACAGAAACATAAATATTCTCTGATAGTCCAGTACACCAAAGAAAGGCAAAGATCATCAGCTGTCAAGATGACAATGACATAGAATTTTCTGTAATCAGCACAATGCAAGTGAGCAATGTGATGTAGTCAGTATCATATCCAAGTCTGTTGACTCCCAGTTTCAACAGGCAGGTACAAGTTTACAACTGGGTCAGCAGCAGGTCACTGTCAAGATGAGTGAAGAGGAAGGCTTGAGTTCCACTTTGGGGTCCACAAGATGCCATATGGAACTTACATTCCACTATATCACTTAAGGTAGAATTCATTTTCATGTACCTCTAATATAAACTATGAAACAATTTAATGATTTAGTCAGTCTAACCAGAATCCATTTTAAGCCTACGAAACTTTTGCTATTCCTTAATAACTCTTAATAAAAAGAATTAAACTATGAAAAGTCATGAGCTTAATTTCATCGATTTGTATAGTAAAGCAGATTTAAACTGACTCGTGCGCTTCCAAACAAAAACAACACAGTGGAAGACAACTGAATGCATTATACATTCAGTATCTTTACAATACCTTACAATATACTCATTTTATCTGAAATACGGTGTTATTTTTCCAACAGGCTTAGGTTAAGGTTTTAAGCAGGATTTGATATATTTAAAGTAGAAATGTAAAATAGTCATGGTGTATTGAACTCTTTCTATACTGCAGATCTGATTTCACTGAAGCAAAGCTGGTCTAAATAAGGGATCTTTGAAGGCCACAGACTTGTTATCCACAGTTCCAATAGACTAAGTGCATGAAGGATGATCAAGTTTGATAGACTATGTAAGCTCATATTTAAATCAGCAACACATGCAGCAACTTAAGAGAAGGCAGATTTTTACCTTAGGTTGTCTTTCTGAAGTTCTTGTGCCAAAATGACAACTGGGTTTTACCAGTCTGAATGTGTGTCTACTTTATACAGTCTTTCAATGAGATAGAGATAGTTGAGGTAACATTAAGTATCTTAAATTGCAGAAATAGTCTAATTGGAGCAGGTTAAACTGGCCTTATCACTTCCCCCCCCCCCCCCCCCCCCCCCCCCCCCCCCCCCCCACCCCCCACCCCCCCCATCCCCCTTACATCATAGCAAGAACCCACAATCACACAAGCCCTCCATCTCTCCCTAACAAC